>JAPFSC010000319.1:0-68546 GCA_030777805.1 Fusarium sp. MBC 364 | reverse complement strand
CACCGGAATATCTGTCCAGTCGTAGTCGTGGAAACGTTTTGAGATAGATTTCAGACGCAATTAGATGCACCAGAGTGAGTGGAGGTCAACTGCTCATGTGAGCAAAAATGCAAAAAGAATTACATACAACAGCGGGGATTCGCTGGTCGTCACCGACCCAACTACTAATCCGCCGGTTAGTGGCTTGACTATGGGAGAGCGGACGGGATCCCGTATTTTCCACTACCTTTGGTCGTATGTATTAGCTGTGGCGTTTTCAGGGTTTATATGCTGCATAGGAAAATCATTGTTCACTGTATTGAGAGAACAACACGAGGTTGAGACTTGAACGAGGAATGGATAAGCAGTTTTCAAATGATCACATATCTACTCCCAACTCTGCATTTTCATTGTCTCTATCTATGTCGATGTCTTCACCGTAATATTCCTCCGTAGTGCTGACCCAAGTTGGCGGGCGGACCATACTCAAAGCTCTCATACAAATGATCCTCAGTACAAACCCATCGCCATACCTTCACTCCCGTCCACGCGGACATGCCACTCAAACCCGACCAAGCACAGCATCCATTCTTGCCCTTTCCGACTTCCAAAAATCTGCATGAACCTTTGCGACCCTCTCCATCAGATCTGTAATGGTCTCGTAGCTCGCCTCCAGCTCTTTCTGCTTTGCCGCTATCTTCTCCATCCACTGGACTCTCATCTCATTGTGGTGTCCCCAGGTACATCTGAGGGCGACATCCTCGGAAAGCATAACTTCTTCGCGGTGATGGATGAACTTCCACAGCTCCGCCCGTTCTTCGGAAAGCCTCCTGCATACACTATATTGATGCCTGATCTTGTTCATGAGACGGGAGTAAGTATCTTCCACAACAGGGTGTCCATCAAAGGTTGGCCGATCGAGATCCGTATAACAGAGTCACAGGCCTGGTGTTCTATTGAACGTTTTTTTCTGGGAGATACATTACAGGATTCTGGTTGGTACCTCGGGTAGAATCGTCGGCGGTACTCTCGGGTCTGCGAGTGACGCATTTGGTGAGAAGATGCCCGGCAATGCGTACTTAGTAGTATTATTTGCTTCCCCAGCTCTCTTCAGTCTTATCCTTCTCATACATCACAGGTGGCGCAGAGGCCGGTCTGGATGGTCTAATCACAGGGAGAGTGGCTTCACGGGCTCGAGTGAGGGACTCCATGGTGGTGATGGGCAGGGTTGGAAAGAAGAAGATTCAGATTTGGGAGGAGTATGGTTGAAAGGACGAAGGTTCATTTGGAGGATGAGCATAGATTTTATACTGGATATCCGGGCGGTGAATCATGGTTCGGAAGCCTGCTCAGTGACATCCTTGACGGACATTGACAGCCGTGACGATTAGTGACAGCCCTTGCTATTGACAACTAAAGGGAAGCACGTGCACTTTCAGATGCCAGGTGAGCATAGATGCAACTTTGCGATTTTCAACAAAGAACTCGTACAATAACAAACACATCAACGTTTAAGACTTAGGAATGCCAATGCAAAGTATCCTAAATTTGCATAAAGATGTCTAAATATTTCGTCCCTTATCTTTCCATCTCCAACACTCGTGAGGAGAATCTAGAGAAGTAACTTACCAACCCATTTTTCACCATGTCACAAATGAGATCGTAGACTGTCAAGCACAATTGATTGAATCAAGATGCAGTGGGGTCGATACTCTGAAAGAAAGTTGTCATCACGTCACAACTGGCCCCTTGATCGATATGACTTCATGTTTGGGTGCTCTTTCCGACGACGATATCTCGAGAGGACCCTTTTGTTCTGCCCTAGTCTGGCTTGAAGCAATCGGGATCTATGATGCCTCAGCTCGTAACGATCTTCACAGCGATAAGCACGACAATATCAAACATAAATCAAGTATCGATTCTCTCGATCTGGTTCAAAGTCTCCATGGTACAGTATAGCTAGCGTTTGTGTCCCGGGAAACAGAATCAGCAGTGCTCTGGCATACTGATCTCTCACTCTACAACATCCTGAGTCACGAAAGCAAAAGGTTGGTCGGCAGTATCGACTAGGAGTTCTATGAGTTTATCTCTCTATGGGCCGCCACACGTTTGCCATACTTCTAGTATAGTGTAACCTGTCGCCAACGAAAAGCAAAGGCCAAGACGCGATCCTCCGGCGATCCACAATACAGACTGAAGAAGATGGGAAGAATGAAAGTAATTCGACTTGTTACCAGCATGTCACGATGGACTATGGGTGTACAATAGCGCCGATGACTTGGGTTTCCCACACACAACCAATCCTCAGCTAGTTCGCCTCCGAAGAGGCCGCTCGTTCCTCCGCCATTTGAGCCTCCATCGCGTGCCTACGTTTATGGTAGGTCTGCTTCAGCGCCTCCAGAGTTCGCTCTGGAAAAGCGGCCTAAGAAATGGTTAGTACTAGATCAAGAAGAAAGTATGGGAATCCAAAAGGATTTACTTACCGCGATGGAGGCCCATTTGGCCCCGCCATTTCGCATCTCAATCAAACGACGCAAGTCGTCTGTGCGCCAAAAGGTGTACGACGGCCCGCTGCTTTCCTATAATCTGGTCAGTAAGGCATTATCAGTGTGAGAAACAGGTCTACTCACGGTCGTGCCACGAGTGGCGGAAGATGCCTCGGGGGCAGTAACTTCATCGACAGTCTCGGTAGCTTCAGTGGCTTCGGCGGAAGGACCAGCAACGGCACGAGCAGCTGTATAGGCACGAGTGGCATGTGTACGAACAGCTTCGGCAGGCGTAGAGGTTGCGGATGCGCGAGGACCGGAAGTCTCTTGGGAGTCGTTTCCGCCGTCGGCGGGCTCGTCGTTGGCGTTTGACTGGTTTAACCAGGGACGGTCGCCTGGGCGTTCAGGAAGGGGCGTGCGCCCCTTCCTGAGGGCGCGCTCCTGCCATGGTCGCATCGTATATAGTTGTTGTTCGTGTGGAAGTTCGGTTGAGTGTTCTGATTGAGGTGAAGATTGAGTTGATGAAGAAGAGATGTGCGAGGAAGGAAATTTGAAAACTTCCTGCCGTGTTTATAGATTAAAGGGCAGTAGCGGGAACCTCTTTTTCAAATCTTTGCCAGCTCTTTGGCAGTGCCTGCCAGTGCTGGCGAAAACCCATTGTTAGGCCCACTACAATAGGTCAGCAATAGCAAAGACAATCGGCAGAGCGATGGAGGACCATGCAAGCTGGATTCAATAGGAGCGTATAGAATATGCGATGCTAGTGTGTTCTGTGAATGACCGAGCAGTGGGTTCTGTATCTACAGTCGCTGGTTGGGATTCATCAGCCATTTCCCATTGTCTATATAATTTATCTAACAAAAGATCCATTATCTGAACAGTAAACAATTCTATATAATAAATAAACAATGGAGATTTAAAAAGGACAGTTCTTGGTCAAGTGTACAATAGTAGTACCCAGACAAAGGAGTATACTACTAGTAAAGGGAAGAAAAAGAGATGGAAGACACAACTTGATATTTTCCTTGAGTTGGAGTCACCCAGGGATTATATAGGCCAGCTAGATCTCCAAAAATCCAGAAACTTCCTTGTGTTTGACATGTGGGCGATGTGTCGCTGGGAAAACATTCAAATGTGAATAGAAAACATCGCTTGGGTGTCGTGTTTGGTGAGGCCTGGAGCAGCACGGGAAACACATAAATTTGGACACTAGGCGGAGACAACAAATTTGCCTCAAAGAGAAACTACCACGACAAACATCACGACGCAACACCAATCACATGGACGAATTTATCGGGGCCATGAAAGAGTTAGGTTTTCATTCAGTATGTTATCAGTTTCCTTCCATTGAACATGACTATTGTTGCTTTCCAATCAATTAACAGTACAATGCGGCACCCCATTCCTAGCAACACACTTCGCCGTCTGAGCCGAATTGATCTTAATCCAAACGCCCTTCTTGTAAGCCTTCTCACTCCCCCTCGGTCCAAACTTGACGTAGTATGTTCGATCGGCAAAGCAGAAAGCATCGACATCAGTGCGAGGCTTGTGGAAGAAACCACCTCGAGAGGAGTTGGCTCCCAAGAAGTACTGCTTGCACTTCACAGGTTTGCCGCCACTGCTGAGTTGACAAAGGTGGTCTTTCATTCCGAGGTCGGCCCATTTTGCGGTCCATGGTGTGCTGTTTTCGAAACGACCGCATGGAGGGGTTTTGCATTGGGATGCTTCGACGGGTGTGGTGGCGCCGAGGAGGATAGCTCCGAAGGAGAGAATGGCGGAGGGCTTCATGTTGTCGAGCGATTGGAATTTTTTTGAAGCTGGATATCCAAGTTCTGTAGTTGTTCTTAAGATAGAGAAAAGACTTGTGATTCTATTCTGACCTCCAGACCGTCACTACCAATTTATACACAACCTCATCCCAACCATCTTCACCGCCGCAGCCCAACAGCATGAACAAATCCCATGATGATTAAATTTAGCAGTCAGCGTACCACGATAGTGCAGAAGCTGAACAAGAGTTACTCCGTGCTTACAGCCACAGAAGCCAATCACTTGGCACAGCGTGGTGCGGCTGAGGACTGAAACAACTAACCCCAAGATCTAGACCGTGTGGCGTTTCTGCAATATCGTCAAGTCAAGTGCCGATAGGTCTGTACAACGGATTAACTACCTGGAGAGGAAGGTGTTAACTTTATATAGAATTGCTTTTTATGCTCTTGATGGTGGTTGAATTGTTGAAATGGCCCCCAATGGGCCCCAAAATATCGCGAGATTGTCACTTGCGACTCGTGAGTGGAAGGCCGTAGACCAAGCTCTTTCAGTATACGGAGACTATTTCTTTTGATCTTACAGTCTATTCCAGGAACGCATTCGTCTCTTGTCCATCTTTCCATCGGGACAACAACCTGGGGATGGAGTCATCAGGGCTGAAAAGCTTAGCGCTGAGCTAATTTCAATTGAGCTTCACTAGCTAGGATGGGACAGGGAAGAATGCTGTGCATAAGGCTAGAGCGCATTTACCCGGTATTTGGATCCTGGAGTCAGTTTTTGCTCTTCTACCGCATTTACCGGGCTAAGAATGTTGTAGTGGTTTTGTTCTGGTCGTAACGTCTTCGAGGCTTGCAACCAGCTTCAAGGCAGCCCGAGACTTGAACTGAAGCTGGGTCAAGACGGCTGTTCAGCCTCAATTCGCAAGATCTCTGAAGGAAATTTCCTCTCAACTCAGATCAATATTCAAGTTTTTGAACTCTCGGCATGAACCTCCGCGCCGAGCTGTCTTGTCAGTCTCAACACTACAGAGTGCTTATCGGTTCTTATCTGCTTATCGATTGTTATGACTATCTTATCGATATCATCTTATCCGCCTATTCCTAAGCGAGGTGCAGTGACAGTGACATCATGGGGATAGAGCGGGCTTACCCATGTTGACGTCTGTTACTACAGGGTACTATGAGCTCTGAGCACAATTGAACACGATATGCTTCAGAAGAAAGCATGAACTGGTTGTTCTTCTTTCTTTCTTTATTATTATCATCAATTAACAATGGAGTGAAACCCAGAAGTCTCTCACCTTCTGTTTCATCGTTATTTGACGGTTCATCCTGTTTTGTGCTTTTGCATCTTGAAAAGCCACATGGTTCGCAACCGTGCTCATGGCGCTCCTATTCATCAGGAGAAAATGGTGCTACCCATCGGAGCATATCTCAAAACCCACAGACATCTCCTAGCTTTCGTCCTTGCTGCCCAACGCCCGTTCCTGAACGCGTTCTTGACGTTGTACTATCGTGTCGTCTCCACAGCCCGTGAAATCAAAAATGGAGTTATCCTCAGATCCGAAATCCCTGTTGACGATCCCCCCCACTTCAGACGCGACTCTGTTTCACGATCAAAGACCATCAACTCTCTCGTATTCCAAACTCTCCCAAAATTCACGATGGCGTCAATCCTTTTACACCTGCTGTTTCATCTCACGAACAAGCCTCTCTGTTAATTGGCGGCGCCTTTCCTCCGTGCGCAACCACGTGGACCTCAGGGTCGGAGTGAAACACCCTGTTCGGATCGCGTCCTGATAGGCTGAGTCGTGAGCCATGACTCGAGCGCACACCGGCCGTTTCCTCAAGTGCAAACTTTATCGACCGCCACGACTGCATACCCCCTCGGCAGTGTTCTACGAAATGAGCATCGCTTTTGGGTTTGACTGCCGGAGATGAGAAATTCGAATCGAGAAGGAAGCCGCAGGAGGAAAGCCTAACGCACGTGGCTTTTACAAAGGGGTCCAATGTTTCCGCCGCATCAGTGACATCTTCTTGTCGAGTCATGGTTTATCCGCCACTTCCAGTACGGGTCATCATCGTCATAGATACCCAGCATAACTTTCATCATCATCCTTCCGGGGACACACCAGCTTCCGGGTAATGCGTCCTGCGCCTAAGCCGGCCCACGGATCGTACCCGCAAGGGTTTCCTCAACTCTGCCCGGATGCGGTTCCACTAGCCGCAGCGCCGTTCTTCAGTAGACGCGAAAGAGGGCACTTGACGACCCAATGAAAGCATCAAAAATACACCCCAAGTGGCAACACCAGCTTGTTAATCAAAACATAAGCTCTAGCGCATATCCACTTTTGAAGATCTTTTGAAAAGAGAGGAATCAATGAAAGGGGTCGTGCGTGTGTCTGTGTGTGTCTTTAATCCCGCTATTCCTCTTTCTTTCCTACCTTCCCTCTCTTTTTTCTGAAAACGAAATCTGGAGATGTTTTCGTGATCCTGGATGGGGGATCGAATTAATGCTGCAGACAATGCATGATGAGGGTTGAAACGCTGGCTACATGGGTTGCTTGTGCTGCGATTTCTGTCAGCGCGGCGGCTTCTGTGGCGAATGAGAGTGATGCCCAGGTTCAAGCGACGATCAATGCCTCGCCAGAATGCGCGGTAAGTACTCTAATTTCGTCTCATCTACCGAGACATTCACTCATAGTGTCACAGCAAGGATGTCTTGTCGCGGCATTGCATTCAGACTGCGACTTGCAAGATGAAAAAAGCTGCATTTGCCATTCCCAAGATTTCCACGCAGATTTGATTTACTGCATGAGACAGCATTGTCGCGCCCCTGCGATTTTCGGTATGTTTCCTCTTTTGATGATTTGCATCCAGGATCAAGACCCCTGACATTCAGGTACAGCTTCTTTGCGCCAAATCGATGCTTTATGCGAGCGCCCGATACGCGACCGTCGAAACGATGCCTGGCCATACATTTCTATCCATATTATGTCCATTCTTTGTACTGTTATTCGCATTTATACCAAAGCGTTTCTTGTCAAGCAATTTTCACCCGAGGATTGGTTATCTTTGACTTCTTTTATTATCTATATTGTGTATTTTGGTATTGGACATCATGGTGAGTTCTGCCGGAGGCTGAGACATCGGGTGACATCACTAACGACATGCAGCATTGATGTCTGCTTTTGGTCAGGATATCTGGCAAGTCAACGCAGAGGACTTATCACATGCCCTCAAGGTACGTCTACCAGCACCAGATGTTGAATTCGGTCGAGCTGACATTCTCAGTTATTTTGGATAGACTGCCCTTTTTATAGCCTTCTGATGGGGATGACCAAAGTCACCATAATATTGTTCTACATCCGACTATGTCACGTATATACACGATTCTGCCAGGTCTGCTGGGCCATCATCGTCATCGTCTCTCTCAACACCATCATTTTCATGTTTCTCAACATTTTCCAATGCACGCCGATACGCTGGAACTGGGATCGCTTCAGCGGACACGACGTGGACTATAAATGCATGGATCTCAACATGCTCCAATGGGCGATCAATATTACAAATATCATTTTTGACGTGGTGGTTTTGGCGCTTCCGATACCACTCGTCTGGAGGAGTATGTATTCCTTGAAGTTGGCGAGAAGAAATATGCTGACAATTTCTAGTGCGATCGACACTACGCCGAAAAATCGCCATCATCATCATGTTCAGCCTGGGCGTCGTCGTCCTCGTCGCCAGCTGTCTCAAAATGCGCTACAACATTCTCTACGGCCACTCCACCAACATAACCTGGGATTACATGGACCTAATGGTCTGGGCCGGCATCGAAAGCTCCGTCAGCATCGCCGCACCCTGTCTCCCAACAGTACGACTATTCTTACACAAAGTATTCCCACAATCATTCGGACGCATGTTCGCTTTTGGATCGCACGCAGATAAAACGCTCGACGACCATATTAAAGCAGAGGAGGAGGAAGTTGCGCAGTGGGCTGCGGATTTGGAGAAACCTTCTGACGCTTCGCTGGTTAATGTTATTGTCAGGCCGAGAAGAGCGGCTATAAGCTTGGGTCATGACTTTGGACCTTCGAGAGGGGGTAGGGGAGGAAGGGGAGGACGGAAAAAACCTATGACTGAAGCGAGTCGAATTCTTAAAAGTGTTGATGAGTTTGATGAGATACCACTGGTCAGTTAGATAACGACCAGACAACCAATTTCTTAATGTATACGTATGAATAAACGAAATATTTCAAGACCCAGAAATTCAGCGACATAGAGTGACTCACTGAGGGAAATTATATAGACCTCACATTACCTGTGTCAGTTCAGACTGCTAATGTCAAGACTCACGTACTACTATTAAAAACGATACTTTTGCGAGAACTGGTCCCATAGCCCGAGGGGAAAAAAATAGTTAAAAAGAATCGTAAGTGAGAACTCTTGTAGAGTCCGACTTTCTTCAAGTCGACGCGGGCCTGATTCGAACAGACGCCTCCGAAGAGAATAGATTTCTAGTCTATCGCGTTAGACCACTCCGCCACCGCGCCTTACGTAATTGTTGAAAGAAGAGGTTCAATCTGGCACTATAGTCGATTGGTGGGAAGAAATTCAGCTCCCGCGCTCAAGAAACCAGCGTATTATTGTGGTAGTGCACGATATCTGGGGGTGTGGTTGTCGCAGTCTTTTCGTTACTGCTGTTTTGCCGAGACTAATTGGCCCTGTAACTGGCATAGAATTAGGGGATTCGATTTACTGGGTGACCGGGCTGTTGTACTAGACGGCTCTCATAATGGCGTCATCGTCTCTCCTTCAATGCTCCTCCATGGATACGAACCATTAATCTACTGTCCATCTTAGGCGTGGTACTCGACCGTATGAGCAAATTCGGGGTCGTAACAAGACCAGTCCCTTTTTAAGAGCCTGTATTGACCATCATCCACGAGTTCCCAATTCGACTAGCCCCCGATCGGCTGCTCTACCGCGGCCCCAGAATCTTACCATGTGATGATCATACCACCTCCAAACCATCCCAAAACCAGAACCACATACTGAGAAGAGCATAGCTATGTAAACGGCCCGAAAAACGTCCACCGTGCCGCAGTTCGCAATTCAATAGATCAGATGAGAAGGACCGATGCCATCGTCCAGACTAGACCCAGGAAAGCATCTGGTATGCGGGGGATCTGGGGACCTTACCCCAGAAAATACAACGAGTGTCTGGGGTTGACGACTTCATTGGTGGATCAAGGGCGCTTGTTCTCGGCGTAATTTATGGCTTGCGCGAATGAATGCGGAAGCTCCTGTTGTGATCGGACCTTGATCATTTCTATATAACTGGCATGATTTGTCTGAATCAATTGATGGAGCAGCTCGCTCTCTATCAAGCTCTCGTCAATCATTCTGGTCGTTCAAAATGTTTACTCAAGTCCTTTACGGCCTGGCTGCTGCTGCACTCTGGCAGGGTCAAGTCGTCGCCTCACCAAGCAAGGACAACTCCCTCGAGAAATTCATCACTAAACAAGCCGACATCTCCATCAAAGGTGTTCTCGCCAATATCGGCTCCGATGGTAAACGAGCACAAGGTGCAGCGCCCGGTGCCGTTGTTGCAAGCCCGTCACGAGAAGATCCTGACTGTAAGCCAATACACTACCCGCATCGGATTATATATTGACCGTGTTTCCAAGATTGGTACACTTGGACTCGCGACTCAGCTTTGACATACAAGGTCCTCGTCGAGCGCCTCATCCACGGCGATAAGTCTCTTCAGCGCAAGATAGACGAATACGTCTCCGCCCAAGCCAAACTCCAGAAAACTACAAACCCGTCCGGCACTCCTGAGTCCGGCGGCCTCGGCGAGCCCAAGTTCCATGTCAACCTCACAGCCTTCACCGGATCGTGGGGCCGTCCCCAGCGCGACGGTCCTCCTCTTCGTGCTACAGCCTTGACTCTCTACGCAGAGTGGCTCATCTCCAACCGAGACAAGTCCAAGGCTGTGAACAAGGTTTGGCCAGTGATTGAGAAGGATCTTGCGTACACCACCAAGTTCTGGAACCGCACTGGTTATGATCTTTGGGAGGAGGTCAATGGATCTTCTTTCTTTACGCTTTCGGCTTCGCATCGGGCTCTTGTTGAGGGAGCCGCTTTGGCGAAGAAGTTGGGCAAGTCTTGTCCTGATTGTGCTACCAATGCTCCTCGTGTTCTGTGCTTCATGCAGAGCTTTTGGACGGGTGGGTATATTGACTCGAACATCAATGTCAAGGATGGTCGCAAGGGTCTGGATGCGAACTCCATCCTTTCATCGATTCACACATTTGATCCCAACTCGAAGTGCACCGACTCGACATTCCAGCCTTGCTCGTCGCGAGCGCTAGCCAATCACAAGGCAGTCGTCGACTCTTTCAGGTCCATATATGGCGTCAACAAGAACAGAGGTCAAGGCAAAGCGGCGGCTGTTGGTAGATACAGTGAGGATGTGTACTACGACGGCAACCCTTGGTACCTGGCCACCCTCGCGGCTGCAGAGCAATTGTACGCCGCACTCTACCAGTGGAATAAGGTCGGCGCTGTCACAATTGATGACGTCTCCTTATCGTTCTTCCGCGACCTTGTGCCTAAGACAACCAAGGGCACATATAAGAAGAACAGCAAGACATACAAGGAGATCATCAAGGCTGTCGAGGCCTATGCTGATGGGTTCGTCGCTGTCGTCCAAACCTACACACCCAAGGATGGTTCCCTAGCCGAGCAATTTGACCGAGCCACTGGTACTCCCAAATCGGCCGTTCATCTCACCTGGTCCTACGCCTCCTTCGTCAGCGCAACCGAACGTCGCTCCAACATCGTGTCTCCCTCCTGGGGCGAGAGCAGCGCCAACAAGGTCCCCGCGGTATGCCAAGCAGCGCCCGCCTGCGATACAACAATAACCTTCAGTGTCAAAAATGTAGAAGTATCTTCCGACCAAAAGGTTTACGTTGTGGGCGGCGTGACTGAACTTTCCAACTGGTCACCTGACGAGGGCATCCCGCTGACGGAGGGTTCCAAGGGTGTGTGGAGTGCCAAGATTAAGATTCCTTCTGATACAAGCTTTGAGTACAAGTATATTAAGAAGACGAGTGGTGGAGATGTTACGTGGTTGAGTGATCCGAATAATCGGGCTGTTACTGGTAGTAAGTGTGGAAGTGCTAGTACTCTTGACGATGAGTGGAGGTAGAGGTTGTGTTTGAGGCTCTGTTAGCTCATGGGCGCTTGTTGGCTACTTTTCAACCAATACATATTATTTAAAATTATTTGCGTCAACTTGATGTCTTAGTGAGGCGACCTGACGAGCGCAAAGCCAGGAATTCGCTCCGTATGACATGAATGAGTCGGTACATAACTACATCCGGATATCTGGTCGGCTCAGCAGAGGTATTGACTCTTGCAGATTCATATTCAACTGTTTCCCTTGTGCTAGCCATGCTTACATTAGCCGCTGAGATCCCAAGATACGAAATATTCAGGCACGTCATGTCGGTTCAGGTTGTCGGCTCGACCTTATTACAGTTCTGAGATCTCATCAGGCTTCAACCCATGAATGGCTCATAGATAGTGCATTCCCTCGCCTATCAAACCATAATCCCGAAAGTAACCACTAGACTTTGAAAGTCTTAACTGAGAGTTTTGCACAATTTGACATAAAAGAAAATGCCAGGAATCATCTAATCCGGACTTATCCATCTCTTCATCTTCATCCACCAACCGATCATCTCAACTCCAACCACCACAATGGCAGCCCAAGTCAATTTTGGAAGCCCCGTGAACTCCAAGAACGCCATCAAGTGGACGTTAGCTGCCGTTGGCATTGTTGTCGCCCTCATCTGCGTCATTGCTCTCTGCGCTGGGGAAAAGAAGAAGAAGAAGGAAGGGGACGAGGAAGAGGAGGAGACAACGCCGGACAACCCGTGGGTTTGACGTTGCCGTCTACTCTCCCTACGTACTCCTCATTGGCCCCGATGTTTCTTCTTGTCAGCGCTCTCGTGCGCATAGTAAGTGGAAAAGACTGTTTGATGAGACAGGTACATGGGCTAATCTGACTTGTTGCAGCCCCGCGCCATAACCCCGACCGACCGATTGTACGAGACTCGAATTACCTATCCTAAATGCCTACCAAGAGAGAATAAGAGACAGGAAGTTCCAATTACGCTCGTGTCGTAATCATCGCTGTGGAGGAGACTGAACCTTTGTTTGCCATTTGTCATGGTGTTTCTCAGCCGGTACCTCGCAAACTGGAAATGGAACAAGTTTGGAGTTTTGTACGGCAGGAACCTTGATAGCTCGCATACTCACCGATCTCGCCCGTATAGCTGAAGTCTGTATCGCTCGTCATTATTGAATACAATTACCCAGAAAGTGCTCGAGAATGATATGTAGTGACTAAAAATAGGTGCATCCTGTCGCAACCCCCACTCCATGCAACCGCTAAACCAGCTCCAGCTCCAGCTCCAGCACCAACCTTGGCGCCATTTCACCCTTCTAGCCCCTCCATCTTCCACTGTACGCATCGGATACCAACTAAAAAAATGCGACGATCATTTTGTGACGGAATCTCGGCACCAAAATATCTGGGAACAGTAAGCATGTGCTTCTAGACCTTCTAGACCAGCCCCTGCTCTTTGTGCGCGAATTATGTATCAGCCCAGGTCAGCAATGCAAGGGAGCGTACTATGTACAGTATGTATGCCCAAAGCGGGGGAGGTAAGAGTCAAGCCAAGGTCGGTCTGCACGAGATATCCTACATCTCACCTCACCTCACCTCACCTGATATCACCGCAACTTTCCCACAGCACAACATAACACGATAGTATTCATGGCATCTTCCGACTCAAATCATGACGCAAAAACAACAACGATATGGGGAGTCATTCTTTGCGTGGCCATCATTGTCATCGTCGCTGCTATATGCTTCCTGCATAGATCATTGCGTGGACAAGCAATTCGTCGCGCCCTAGAAGCTCAGCTTCCGCGATACAATTTGTCTTCCGGGCTTGGAAAAGAGACTGTGGAGAGCATGCCTATCGTCACGTTCAATTCACGGATACATTCTCACCAAATAGCTGTACCGGCGGCTGCTCTCATGTCGCCGTCGGAAGACTCCCTGGAGACGAAGCATTTTAAGATTGCGCCCAAACTTATGGCTTTACGGAGATTCTTCACCATTCAAAATGTTTCTCGAGACTCATCTGAGAGAGGCAGTGGTGCGACGACACTGCCTGGTGACAGCACCTCGGCCGCTTGCTCAATATGTACCGAAGATTTCATTCAAGGTGCGAAATTGAGGATGTTACCTTGCGGGCATTTGTATCATCCTCAGTGCATAGATCAGTGGTTGACCGATCGATCTCGCACATGTCCCTTGTGGTAAGTTATTCTTACACGATAATGAATTTGTACTAATATCCTTCAAGTCGTGTGAATCTTGGATTGAAGAAGCCGCCTCCCGCTTTCATCGAGAGTGTTTAAAAGGACGAGCAGCATGTGTTACGAGGTCTACGTTTTGGTCAATGTTAGGGTCGCGATACATTTTCACATTCATTCAAGCTTGATTCGGTGTTTGGTCTTTGACGGGTTTCCTTTTGTCTTAGATTTCATTTTAGCGTTGCTGGCCAGCGAGCATCTGAGATACACTGAACCGTCAGTCACCTTGGCTGCGGTCGGGTATTGTCCCCTTTTCAATACAAAGCCTTCAGCCCATAAAGCTCAAACAAACGAGATACAACCAATTGGGCCTTATTCCACCCTCATCTCAAAACTCACCGCTCTCGTTGAAAAGCAAGTAAATAATTCCACAGACCGCCAAGTAAGAGGCCGCCAGATGACATGTCTCACAATGTCATCTGAAAGCCCTTTGCTGATCATGTCAGATGTCATGATCGACAGGGATCTCCGCACCAAAGACCCTGCATATTTAGTGCCACATGGTACCATCGCAGTCCTCTAGGTCACTGGTAAGCTGGGGGCGATACTTGTGTGCTACAACCACTGCGCTACAAAAGGACAGATGATCTGGTCTGGAACAGCATCGCCGCAGGCTCACTTTTGCGCTTTTTCGGATACGTCGGATGGGATAAATGCCTCATACAAACACAGAGAAAGACCTAGGGAATTGGGATGCTGGGTTTATTCCCATTTTCTCTTAAGTAAATATGACACAGATTTATGATGTAGGTAGGTACATGCTGTGCTCGCCCTTAGATCCCTGTCTCGTTCTGATGCTCTTGTCTGTTTATTGGGTGTGTGCACAAGTCATTCCCGCCGCTAAAAAGCTTGTTTTCGATACAACTCATGTGCGACACCCTACATGATCAGAGCTTTATGGTTAACTGGAGGCTTGGCGCTGCTTGAGTACAGAGTTGCTTGCACCAGGGTGACAGTGCATGAGGAGAAACATTCGGCCGAGGTACTCGGTTGTTTATAGACGGTGGACTTCCCGGTCCGGTCGCATCAGGAGACAGCCTGTGGCGACCCTTATGAGATGATCCTAAAGCCCGAAATAGGACTGACTACGGTATTTCGTATTTAAAGAATGAAGCGATTTACAATCTGCAGTGTATCGATGGAACCCAATTTCCTGCATGCCGCACAGTTGAACGAATGATCAGCCAATTGACACGCTCCTAATCATGAATCATCAGCTATGAAGTCATGGGATACGTAGAGTAAAGTCACTACTTATGTCCATCTAAAATGCTCCCTTTGGTCAAAGACGGTATTATAAGCCACTCTGCACTCGTTGTTGTTGCACTTGATGTATGATTTGATTTGTACATGGGGGACTTACGCCCCGGAAGAACTCGAAGAAAAAATGTACTCGTAGACTTCCCTTGCGAGGGAAGTCTAGCCCGGATCTTCCGATTTTCCTGAAGCGTATGTAGATAGATACAGGTTTCTCAGTGTAAAGCCATGCTATAATCCTTGGAGCCATCTAGACCCAAACTGCACATTTGTAAGTATCAACGTTGCACTTTTAAAGTGCAGTTCAACGTCCAATCACGGTTTTTAGGTCGCAGCCGAACTTATCAAATATGCTTCAGCACCCTCATACCCTGTCAAGCAATTTTGAAGTAATCCACGGTTGGTACGCAATTCAAGCCACAATCATGCGCTTGTGAAAATAAGAGCTTCAGCCGCAGTCAACTGTCATGTCAGGCTACCCCACGATTCCCCCTTATACCTCCTAGTTAAGGTTATCTTACTCCGAATCACCATTCTTTCAACAAAAGCGACCATGTGTGAATCCAAAGACCCTGTAGGAGACCCAGGCATCTCTACACTAGAGGTCGATTATCGTGGCGCATTCTCGACACTCGAAGTCAGGCCAGGGGAGGGTATTGAACCACTCAACTCGGTGTCAAATTCCCAAAGGCAACCAGGAGAACTGCTACAGCAGAAGCCTTGATGGAGGAAGTATTGGCTCGTCATAGTAGTGGTCATTGTCTTGGTCATTGGAGGTATAATTGGCACCGCGGTAGGCGGCACACTGGCTTCTAAAAGTGAGCCAAACGAGGGGGGAGATAGTGAAAGAGCCGTCGCAATGCTCAGGTAGGGCAAAATCACTCACTACAGAACCAGACCATCCTAACATTTTTTCAAGTTACAAGCCGACAGGCACTGCCTCTACCACAATTACAGAATCGACTACCACGTCGTACCCTACCTTCACGCCCACCGCGACACCCGGACGGCGCTATCCCTGTCGATCCAATTTGGATATTCGAAGGCAAAGAGGATAGGAAGGAATTCGTTGCCGCTTTTGCTTTGGACGGGACCAGAGGTGCCCAGTGTAACTACGCGGTCATCCCACGGCGAAAGCTGGGTGGAATGGATGAATCTATCAAATAAGAATCAAACTTACCAAAGGCTACCTGAAGGACCGTGTGAGTATGACCCCAGGCCGTTTGAAGAATGTGACAACATAGCTATAAAGACCAGCTGGCTTTGCGGCAACGATACTCTTGGATAAAGAGGACTTGTATAGCGATGGGGCTTTATATGATATGAGTAAGCAGTCAACGGATCTTTTTAGTAAAAGCAGATAACATACAAGTTTCGACCCATGTAATGTCACGCAGAGCTCTCTTCAGATTCTTCCTAGGTCTATCAACTGACTTATCACAGCTACTTTTATTTTGGATACCCAAGTAAAACCGAGGTCATTATTGGCCTTTCTCAATTGCTGGTCTGGTCACACAGATATGAACCTAATACTAGTGACGGTCTAGGTCCAAAGTATTGAACACAGTCATATGCAGTCAATTCAGAGTAGCAGGCTGACTTTTTTCTCCCCTATGGAACCTTATCCCAATATCTCCCCATGGAGACTGATCTAGGTTACGAACTTCTATCTAGTGAAATATCATCTGACTAGCCATCGAATATCTCGCACCCGAACCCCGTCGAATAAAGTGCTGCCTAATCTCAAGCTTCAACATCTCATGTTTAATAGCCACATACTCCGAAAGCACAGCGTGGAACTCTCCCTGGTTAATGCCGTAGGACCTCAGTAAATGCTTCGCCTGGTGCAACTCCGCCGCAAGTCGAACCTGCTCTTCCTCCATGGCGCGGACGTCCTCCATATAGTCGTTCGGGTTCTGGGGCGGGTGGAAGGAAAAGCAGCAGCACTGCCACTGGTGGAAATGGACATCCTCATGGTGGGGTGCATCACAATGGTGGTTGTGGGGATGTTGGTATGGAGGGGGCGCGTTGGCGTGGCCTGGGTCGGAAGATTCGGATCCGGATCCGGAATCAGACGTGCTCGGTGTGTTGGACACGTGGGTGCTTGATTCTCCCGAGACTGAGGGAGCCTGAACTTCATTGTTGTGATCGCTCATGACGGTTGATTCTTCAGGGCTTGAGGCAGCCTGATTGTTGCTGTTGATTTCGCTCATGTTGTTGGAGTCTGGATTTAACTGCAAGCTGAGTCTCGATAAGGTGGCGGATATATAGAATGTTGGTTTGTATAGTTCCTTAAAAGCATGCGGCGAGATCTGGGTTTTATAGCCTTGTGCAATGCTTCTGTTTTTGGTGTCACGAGCAGACCGGAGCATATTCACTGTCAGCGCATCGCAGTGATTGGAAGGGAGATGTCGGCCGAAATACCAGCTGCAAGTATGTTGAGCTGTTTTCAGTATAATTCCGGGGTATTTACTCATCTACTCGCCCCTGTCACGTTCGTGAGTAATTCCCTGTGGAAAGTGTAGATATCACAGACCTTATCTGGTCGAGAGCAACAGCAGCTATAGTCGTGACACTTCGACTAAGTGAGCTGGGGCAGTTTCAGACCTACCAACAGTTTGTGAATCAAGGAGGTACATTCGTGCCGCATCACGCACTGAATCTCACCCAGTTTCTTATATATGGACACAGGCTTTGCCTCCGACTTTCTTGAGACCCAAACCTCAGCATATTCTACCAGACTCTTAGTTGTTCTCGCAATCAACATTCAACAACAGAACAACCGCAATACCGATATCCTGGTGAGTTTCCTTCACTTAATGATCTAGCACGGTGGTAATAACATTAACTACATAGGATCATCAAGATATATAACAACAAGCTTCCACCCCATTCTCACTGAGCTGGACCATTTTCCTCTACCCATTACCCACTGTTGCTCCTCAAGATGATCGCATATTCGATCCTCCTTCTCGTCCTGGCCAGCATCGCTGCCGCAGGCGAACCTGGAAACAATGCCAGAGTTCTAGATCCCAGCGAGACCACCTTGGCTTCGAACCCATGGGCGACAGAGAGCGCGTCATCTACCGCGGCTGAAGCCGAGACCACCGGATTCGCCCTCCCGTCAGAGTTCACAGAATACACTTTCGACATTCCCACGGCCACCGAAGAGACTTCCACTGAAGAGACCTCCGCCGGAGAGGCATCCGCCGAGGAGTCTATGACCGACCCTGTGGAAAAAGTAACCTTAACTCTAGATCTTCCAGTTTGGCCTAAGTCTTCGAAAAGTATATTCACGACTCTCACCCTCCACGAGCCTCTGGCACCTACTCATTTGGCCGCAAGAGACAAGAAGGAACCTGTTGATCCATTCTCCTGCCCCGGTATGAACGGATCGTGCTGGGGAACCATCAAAATCCGATGTGACTACTCGGTATCCGGAGACCAGAAGCTTGTCGGAAAGCGCTACAACATTGCCACATGCCTCGATGCATGCTCTGCCGATAAGAACTGCAGATACTTTACTCTGACGCCTAATAAGAGCTGCTATAAATCTTTTAGTAGTAAGGTTGTTGCGCAGGGGAAGACGAAGGGTTATGTGGCTGGGTTTAAGGGAACATGTAAGAACTAAGGCCCGCTGGGCTATTTCTTTCTCGTCGCACTTTGCTTTTCGCAAGGAACAACTCCGGGTTGGGTGTCTCAGGAAGGACAAGAACGACTGCCATGAGAATTAAAAGCAATGGAACAGCGAGATGGAGGGACGACGTCGATGGGGCTTTGATTTTTGTCTGGGCTTTTGTACGGATGCAGACTAGAATATAGAATAGAACCAAGTTCAGACAAAGCAGCTGTCTTTTTTGAGTGCCATGTCTTGGTCGTGAGCTGGAAAGTTTAGCGTTTCGTAATCTTTGCAAAGATGACCACATCTTTACGGACGGAACACACTTTTCTAAACAATAAAATGAAATCTTGTTCTACTGCCGATAGCATATTCCATACTTCACAAGCACAAAACATCGACTGCCTGGGAATTCTCTACAATGCCTCTTGGTTGGAAGGATTCCTACCCTGAACACAGTTTTCGACAAACGCCGTTCTCCGTTATCGGCTATCAATATCGCGAGAACACCACTAGTCTAATGGCAACTGAACACCCGATCAATCGGGAAATGAACAAATGGTTGTTCTCTCATATGCACAATCAAGCTGAAAGATCTTCTCGCTCGACCTTCTCAATTCGATTTAGCTGCAGATGCAAGATCAGCTGGAATTTCTTCCCACGATCGATCTATCAGGCAGCTGTGTAACGTGTCAAAAAAATGGCGTTCCAAAGTTGCTTTTTCGATAAGCCACAAGGAGACAGTTAATTCCGGAAGTCTCACCACATATCCGTACGCGTTCCCAAGAAAAAAAGTAATGGTGGCTTGGCGACAAGAAAAGTCGGTACGTCATATTTCAGAAATCGTTTTATCGTAATTCGTAATTGTCGCAGGGGAGTGTAGTATTCGACATGTCGTATGGTAAAACTTGGTAAGACACGTGGGCTTTCCAGAAGGTTACTTCGCGTACATCCACCGCCTTCTCACTCCGGGGTGGTGGTTAAAGTGTAGGCATACAGAAGATAATTAGTGATGCTACCGTGGTATCATGACAACCTGGTAAAGCTTGCTGTTGTTATCTCACACTTGACTCACTTTATTAGCGCGGTCAAGCGAACCAACAATCCAATGCGCGCTAAGAAAAGAGACAAAAACTGAGGCCCCTGTCCTGTACCTTGCGGAGTATCCCCTATTCGTCAGCACACGAACGCTGTTTCACAAGTTCTCTCGCCTGAAAGCTGAGCATGGGGACTCGGTTCATCCACATAAGAAAAAAAGAAACAAAACAGCATTACCCAGCGGAATGGATGAGCATGTTTCAATAAGGAGGAGAAAAGAAGTCTAATGTTACACTGAACATGCCGTCGGAACCGTTTTTCTTCTGGGAGTCCAAGGTTGAAGCTGGTTTTGTTGTGGGGAAGTGGTTCGGTATGTTGACCTTGATTGGCACTAGCGCCCGTTTTAATAAGAGAACTGGCGGTAAGTTCAGGCTTGGGTCGTTTTCGAGGCGTCTTCTAGAAAAGCGTCCATCCTTCGTGGGGGGACATCTCGTTAGAAGGGGGGGTCTTTGTTGGGTACCTGTGTTCTGGAACCAACCCGTCATTATTGACCGATTTATGAAGATCGCCATTCCGTGTTCTCGGGACCATTTCACCGTCACACAATTACCGCACGCTTGGGCTCCTCACCGAGTCCCCAACTCGTTGTGATAAGGATTCGGATTCACACGTGAGGCGGTAGTTCACCAACATCTACCGAGCACGACACGCACAGACAGGAGAACAGTATTCTAGACTCTTGAATTGTGATGAATGAAACAAGTACATGATTGGGTATTCTACCTAACAAAGATAATAAAACAAAATAAAATGGCTCAGACATCAAGGGACATAACAATCCTCAGGCCGTAACAAAGTACAAGAACGTAAACATAACCTCATCGACCCGACAAAAGAGAAACTTTCTTTTCTTTTTATGCGCATCCATCCATCATCTAGGATTCGAATCCTGGTAATTTGTAGAGTCTGCGCTCGTCACACTCCCCGTTACCGAGTTACTGTTCAGAGACTCAATCTTGGCCATCTTGGCCCTCTTTTCGAATTCATCCAATAGCGCATGGATCGTGCCCAAGGGAAACTCGTGAATGTGAGGCCTCGTAGTAGCTGGACACACGTTGGAAGGATAATCTTTGAACTCCTCCATCGCAAGGTTCATTTTTAATAATTGCTTCCATGACACGATGGCGTCGCCAATTAGGAATGTAGGCACGCGCGCCATGGCCATCTCTTCCAAAATCCAGCGCCGTTGGAAAAAGTCACGAGACAAGAAATCGGCGCATCCAAGACCGCCAGCGGCTTGAGGATCAAAAAGGTGGATGATTGGGATCGCCCACTCGTGGTGAGGCGAGTAATTCTCAGGGTGGAGTTCCCTGTCGCCAGGCTCCTGCCACGTATCGGGCATGGCCTCATCAAAGGCCTGCATCAGCCGCACTCCGTCGTCGGTCTGGGGGATCTTCAGTCCAAGCCATCCAACCACCATCTGCGCACGCTGGTACACGTGGTACATGATGACTCTGCTCTTGGCATTCTCCCTCGAATCCATAGAGTTGACGCAGATGCAGTCGATCCACACCCTCAGCTTGGGCTTGTCATTCGCTTCCTTGCCGCCAAAGTGTCGGAGCAAGGTGCGCAGCCACGAAGGTGACCTGCGCTCCCTGCCGTTGAGGTTCTCTTGGCTAGACTTGTTGACTGCAGGGTAGAAGACGGCGCGTACGTGCTTGAGGGCCTGGGCGATGTTGACGGGGACGGGAATGGCTGCGCGATTGAGGTTGATCTTTTCTTGGTCGGTCGGATCACCCAGCAGTGATGATATGGCGATGAATTCGACGTCGCGGCTGAGAGGAAGTGTGACGAGGCGGCATACGACTTGTTCGTTGATGCTATTCGCTGGTTCAATCTCCAGAAAGCGTACCTCGTCACGCGACGAGTTTAGCTTGGAGTACTGTATTCTCGGTCGTCCATATTCCGCCATATTTGCTTATTCCTGTACCCGGATGTACTGTATGTCTGATCGTATCGTTACCCCCCAACGTCTTTGTCTCGCCTCGTATCGTATTCCCGGTGGTTCGTTTCCTCGGATCGTTTCGTTTTGTTTACGTACGCAGCCTCTTTATTTGCTTTTTGACTCTCGGTATGTAAGGTACAGACGCAGTCAAATAGTGTAGTTGTCTCTCGGTAGTAGACGTCAGTGTCAGTGCGAGAGAAGAGACAAGTGCACCAAGGGGATGGATTTTCGGTAGTGCAGTAGCACCCAGCTAATTAAATGAAATCATTCTGCCAAACATGCACTAATTTTTCTTCCTTTCCTTCATTTTTTCTCGTCTCCATTGGCTCTTCCTCCCTTGCGACGTTCCTCCACTTTGGCGTGGAGCTAAGAAAAAGGAAAAAGGATTGAGTCCCCGGTCTTTCAAACCGGCAAGCGAACGTTGATTGCAGCCCGCATGGGTTGTCTGTGCATGGATCAGGCTCGAGTACTTGTACCCAACGCTAGAGCCTTCAGTGATTTCCGATGGGAGGAAAAGGTTTTTGAGGGATATGAGTAAGCCTCATGAAATCTGGGGCTAAGAGAAAAAAAGAACGAAAAAAAGGACACACGTACCACTCGTGAAGCCCTACCTACTTTTGAGACAACTAGAC
Organism: Fusarium sp. MBC 364; assembly: GCA_030777805.1. NCBI lineage: Eukaryota > Fungi > Ascomycota > Sordariomycetes > Hypocreales > Nectriaceae > Fusarium > Fusarium sp. MBC 364. The sequence goes on along the minus strand of JAPFSC010000319.1, from coordinate 46,302 downwards.
TAATGGTTAGTCTTTGTTCGTCTCGAGACGGCCACACCGGTAGCGCTGGCTGGACCCATTCATTGTACGGAGCCCACCAGATCAGATGGGCCAAGGTCCGAATGATTTTCTCGCAAGCTCAACACCGTTTGATCGGTCATGCAAGGACACAGCGTTTAAGCAGAGTGATATACAAAAGTTCAAAGTATGACTATTATCCGCGTACTTTGAAACACAAGTATCATTGTTTTCTAATTTTTCGTCACACCGTGGTGACAGATAAATTGCCCAAGCTAGCTCCTCATTCGCACAGACTAGCCTTGTTCTCTCCTCTATATCCGCCTGTACAAAACGTCATTGACCCAGTCAGTCGTGAGGCCGTGAAGTTCTGTATCACCGCTCATCTGCGGACGTGTAAAAAGCAATCACAAGCTAAATAGCCTCACGAAGCGAACCCCCTTGCTGGGACGGACTAATCGTTCCAGTCCCGTGGCGATGGAAGATGGCTTTGGCTGGGGTTGGAAGAAATAGTATATACGTGTCGTGTCCCTCGTGAAGTTATCGTCTCTCATCATTCAAACATTGCATTTCTCTTGAGTAATAACAGTCATTCACGATAGACTCCACAACAATGGTCCCTTCTATCATTACACCTCCACCCAGTTGTGCCGGTGGTCCTCCAAGTCCCGCCAGCAGCATCTGCTCAGACCACGTCGACAGTCCAGATGGCCGATGGATCAAGTTGCCCGAAGCTCTATTCTCGTCAATCATGGCCGTCGAACCAGAAGTCAACCCCATGTACAAAACATCAAAAGCCATGTCCGACGCTTGGCTAAAAGAGTAAGCTTACCAAATACCTGGTAAAATTGATAACTGACCGCCGATCTAGTGCACTACGCATGAATGAAAAGACAGCTAGTATCTGGAGTCGACTCGATATCGCCTACATGAGCGCAATCTGTGCACCCAACGCCGATCTAGAGACATTGAAGCTTATGAATGATTGGAATGGATGGGTCTTTGCGTTTGATGACCGTGAGTACCAAAACCAACAGCCAACAAGACACGCCCCGGCCAAAAAAGATTAGCCAAAAACGGGCCGCGCCGCCCATGCATGCATAAAAGTGGCACGTAAACAAAGACTAACGACCAACAGCTTTCGACGAAGGTTCTTTCGCCAATAATCCCATCAAAGCAGCCGAGGAAGTCATTTACACTCTCGCTACGCTCGACAACATCCACCCCGTCGTATCGCCCGACCAGAACCCCCTGCGCCACACCCTGCAATCATGCTGGAACCGCTTTCGTCAACGCGCCAGCCCTGCGCTGCAGTACCGATGGAAGAAGCATTTGACGATGTACTGCGTTGGTGTTTTGCAGCAGGTCGGTGTGCAGAATTTGGCTTCGAGATTGAGTGTTGAGGAGTACATGGATATGAGAGCTGGATGTGTTGGGGCGTATCCTTGCATTGGACTCATGGAGTAAGTACCCTTTTTTTCATCCCTTTTTGTCTCGGTCAACGATGGACTATCATCGGGTAAGCCCGTCGGATTCGGTAATTGGGGCCAAGAGTGGTTGTACCTCTATCAGGCCTCAGCTGTTTGAGCAACATCCGCGATCCAAGCTCATTGGCCACGAAACGAACGCGTTTCAAAACCAGGGTCCTACATACGAGACTGACTCATGAACCACAGATTTGCCGAAGGAATTGACTTACCGCAACACGTCATGGACCATCCCTCTCTCGAAGCAATTTCACGAACTACATGCGACTTGGTCACTCTGTAAGCCGTACACCTACGACCCTCTCTGCATTGACGTACTGACAAGCGGCAGGCAAAATGATTTATGTTCCTATCGCAAGGACGTCATTCAGGGAGAAGATAGCAATATCATCTTTATCCTCAAGGATCAGGGTATGACGGACCAGCAAGCTGTGGATGAGATTGGTGAGATGCTGTATGATTGCTACAAACGGTGGCATATGGCTATGGCGAACCTTCCTTTCTGGGGAGAGGACATTGATCGGGATGTTATCAAGTTTGTCAATGGCTGCAGGAACATTGCTTTGGGAAATTTGCACTGGAGGTATGTATTGACTGACTCAAATGATTGATGGTAGACTAACAGTTGCAGTTTGTACACCTTCCGATATCTTGGTGATGAAGGTCCTGAAGTCAAGAAGACACGAATGATGAAGCTTCCTTGAATGTGCTTTGTATTTATCGGGGAGTTCGGCTGGTCGGAACTGGGTAAAATGGATTCATGATGGTATCTCGGGTAGAATAGAGCGTGCAAACGTTGGATCGGCGAAATTTGGTAATTAACTGTATTTGAACTCTGACATGAATGCCATGCATCTTGGTTCGAGGACGATCCCCAATGATAGTCGCAATTGATTGGAACCCAGTCTAAATTTCAGGAGGAACTGGGCTCATGTGTTGACATCTGTGACTCGCGTGATCCGAGCGTACAGTGACTGTAAGCTTCCCAGTATAGGCCTGCGTTTCACCGTCAGCTTATCTAGGCATTGCTTAAGAGTAAAGACTCATACTAAAGGATTAGCTAGACCATATTTTGAAGCAGTACCTCTCCTCAACGTGATTCAATCGTATACAGCAACGATAGGCTGTTGGAGCCCGCATGTATTTTGAGTAATAGACTCAACTAAAAGGTATATGAGAATGTTGCTCTCAGCCCATGCCAACGTCTAAACAGACATCACTAAATCAGCCTCACAACCACAGCCAACGTAACACACCCAATCACCTTTCCCAAACCCATTTTTTACACTCAAGCTTCAGCAATGCCTCGTAGTCGTCGCCATCGAACCAGTTCGGGAAACGCCTCGGACTCTGACAGCTCAGGTACTGTTGCACCGGTATCCTCCCGGGCACCATCTAGCGCTCGTAGTCACAAATCCTCCAGTACCAGACATTCAACGTCTACAGCTTCTTCACGTCGTCCAAGTCTTGTGTCGTCTTCCTCTCGACCACCTTCATCCTCAGCGTCTCGACCATCGTCCTCTGCTTCAAGGCCGCCTGTGTCTTCCGCTTCACGATCGTCTATGGTCTCTACTACCTCTTCCAGTAGGCACCCATCCTCATCTCACTCCTCACGTCACAGGTCTTCCACCGTTCGTTCTTCACACGCGGAGTCCGAATCATCATCGAACCGACATTCCCAAGCTCAGAGTAGCTCTTCTGGAACAGCTATTGATGCTAGCTCGTATGCCTCAAGCAGTAGAGCTGGTATGTCCCATGCATCAACTTCACACCACCGAAGCGGGATCTCGGACAAGACTGTAGGACCATGGGATTCAGTGTCTCGATCTGGAACCCCTCCTCCATCCTCCCGACGCCAGTCCAGCCAAAATGGAAGTATCCCTCCTTCATACTACCAAAAACAATCCACACGCGACAGGAACAGAGTAGCTATAGTAACTGATGAGCCCGGCGTCTGTCTCTGTTTCTGCCCACCATTAAACGAACACGAATGCCAGATCTCGCTAGTCTGGGCGCGAAGCCAAAAGGCAAAGAAACCGGAATATCTTTCTGTCTTAAAGAAACAATTCATTGAAGCTCCTCCTGACAGACTGGAGCTTATCCTTGACAGATACGCTAGACAACTCGCTGACTTGATCCGAATTGAGCTTTATATCGCATCTATGGAACGGTATCAGGAACACAATGGCAGAGAGGACGTATGGGGTCACCTGGACCAGATTTCGTCCAAGCATGGAAGTACTATGAGCACCAAGCAGTTGTTCGAGGCGATGGGTGATATTGCTTTTAAATGACGGGACTGATAGCCAGACATCGGTGATCTTTAGTGATGGTTAATAGTTACTTAGTTCAATTTTAGCTTATTAGGAAAACCCATTTTGAACTTCTTCTCGTGGGACCAGATTCTCGTATTGATGTTCACGATGTAGGCGGATCATGACGGCAAGCTTAAAGATGTACGTTTGCGTTCCACAGCCACCTCATGCAAGCAACTACTACATTGATCAAGAGTATGGACTCCGCATCATGCCCTGATTACTCTCTGTCTGCTGGTGTGATTCAATTGTATCCAGCAATGATGGACTGCCATAGTTTTCATACGCTGCGAGTAGTAGGCTCACCAGAAAAGTATAAAGACTTGCCGTACACATCACATTCTCAAACCCGACCATACACTACCAACTCGATCTCACAAAGGGAAGCCGCACAAACTACCACCTTCTGTTCTCAAACGCCGCGTTCGACCTATATACAAACTAACCTCAGCCTCGGACGATGCCTCGTTACCGGCGTCCTCGAAGCAGGTCTGCAAGCTCTGCAGACTCCAGGGGCTCCAGTACGCCTCCGCCAGCATATTCCCGATCAAACGCTCACCGATGGCCAGAAGCTCCAGTTTCATCGCGTCGGCCAGATCCTCGTGCGTCTGCACCACGACCACTAGTTCCGCCACCTACCTCTTCTCGCAGGCGTCATCAATCTTCATCTAGACCTTCACAAAATAGGTCTCCTCCACCTGGCAACTCTCGCTCGCGTACTTCACGCAACAGAGCTGGAGGATCTCGCCCAGCGGCCCCCACATCTTCGCGACGTCGAAGCCCAAGCCCCAGCCACACTTTAGGCCCTTGGGATGCGATCTCTCGAGATGGCACCCCTCCTCCAGGCCATCCCGGCTGCAACAGAAACCGCAGTATCCGTGTCGTAGCCGAAGTTGGCAACATGAACTTCTCGTGCGACGTACCCCACACTGACCAGGAACATCGTGAACCATTGGCCGTTGCAGAAGAAAACAAACGAAAAATTCTAGCTTGTGGTGAAAGGTATATACGCGTTTTGCAACAGGGATCTGGTGGAAATATACGCGACGCCTTTTCAGATTACAATCGATGTCTTGGCCACTTGGCCGGAGTTGAGCTTCATATTGCATGTCTCAAACGATCTCAGAGAGGTGACAGGAGTGTATGGGAACACTTGCGTGAGATCTCTGAAAATCCTGACGATCTCGAGCTTGTGATTCAGGACTAAAAGAGGTCACCTCTTGGCGATCGGAGATACAGAGAGGAATAGTAAATGGTTAGTTACCGCTATCAAAATTTTCATAACACACAGTTCACTTTATCCGATATTTGGTTCAACTTAGTATCATTCTGTGAACTTTCCCAATTTAGGAAACAAAGCTATTTACAATCGCTTAAGTATATTCTCAAAAGACAACACACGCAGTAGACTGATGTCAAATCAACCTACCGGCATGCGTGTCGGCATCCAAACCTGAACCTCGGCAATGCAACCAGCAGGGTCTATGCAGCCATTCAGAATCAAGACTTCCGGTGTTGACCAGGATTAAACATCAGATGAACCCACACCAGGACGCTAGTCCCGCTGAAGAATACTGGCAGTTAGTTCATTCGAGGTTACATCTGTTGGTTCGCGTCACCTTCGTTTATGCATGTTGGTCGTCAGTTCATTGCATGTTGTCAGATGAGACAAGAGACAACAATGCAGCTCAAATCAGGCGTGCGGCATTTAAATACTCAATTATAGGGAGCCGAATGTCCCGGCAGCTTCTTTGAAGTAAACAACTAAATACGTAAAAATGACGACCATTGAAGCGCATGCTCATATTGAAGCTGACGACAATGTTAGTGCATCAAGAACTCTATAATATCACCGGATCTAACACCTTCGACAGCAACCCGAGGTTGAATTGTCCGTTGAAGTGAGCCTTCCTCAAGAGTGAACCATTCAGGTCAAGCCGCATCGATAATTAATGCATTTTCCAGGACAACGCTTCCTCAACAGATAGTGTGACAAGCTCAATCTACGACTTCAGAAAGGAAAATGGAAGGACATACCACAGTTACAAAGAAGGAAGTAAGACAAAGTGACTTTTCTCTTGCTTGGACTTCTGAAGAGCTTGCCTCGATTGACTCCCTTCAGAATACAATCTCCCCAACGACGCAGAGGAGCTCGAGCGACTAGGTAGGCATGTCATTCTAGACGATCAGACCCAGATACTGACGAGCTAGACTTTCAACACAATCTGATGCTTCTGACACTCGACAACAAACTCGGTCTAAGCCCGCCTTGCCGTCCCGACTCGAAAGTCCAGCGAGTTCTCGATCTTGGAACCGGGACAGGCATCTGGGCCACCGACTTCGGCGACGACCATCCAACAGCTACTGTGAGTTCCTCACAAGAACTGGAGAATATTCGCTGACCGTTTATAGGTTGTAGGCGTTGATCTATCGCCCATTCAAGCCTCCTTGTACGTGGGAAACGAAGCAAGTTGGAAGATGGCGAAGCTCACAATCTCTAGTGTACCTACCAACGTCCAATTCCTGATTGATGATATTGATCAAGAATGGACATACGGCGAGCCTTTCGACTTCATCCATAGCAGATTCATGAACTTTAGTGTTCAGAATTGGAAGACCTATCTTACCAAGATCTACGAGTAAGTGTCCACGTCTTATTCATTTGCGTGCGAGGTGCCCGTTCAAGTCATCGTAACCTCAGCGTTAAGCTTCATCTGCGTATATGCTAATAAACGTAGCAATCTCACTCCCGGAGGCTACGTGGAACTTCAAGACGTAGACGTCATTATGGGAAGCGATGATGGAACCCTCAAGGAAGACATGGCGATGTACATGTGGTGCAGACTCCTTGACGAAGCCGCCGCCAAATTCAACCGATCATTCGAACGAACCAGTAACTTTAAGAACATGTTAGAGGAAATCGGTTTTGTCGATGTGGTTGAGACACGCTACAAATGGCCCACCAACGGTTGGCCCAAGGATAAGAAGTACAAGGAACTTGGCCTGTGGAATAATGCCAATGCGAGCTCCGCCCTGGAAGCTCTGACTATGGCGCCTTTTACGAGAGGTCTTGGATGGAGTCGCGAGGAGGTTGATACGTTTTTGGTCAAGCTGAAGAGTGATTGGAATAATCCCAAGATTCATGCTTATTGGCCCATGTGAGTACGACAAATATTCTGGATTGACTATTGCTGATGAGAATTAGTTGTGTGACTTATGCTAAGAAGCCTGAAGCATGATATGCAGGGTCCACTTGTTGACTGGAAGGGTTTCTGTTGGTCGTAGGTGATTCTGGGTTCCAAGCGACATTGAGTATGATAGCAGAGAACAGAAAGATCGCCGGGTGAATTGAAAGAAATGCTGCATCTATGAACCCTTTTGAGAGCCAACGTAGGAAGTGAGAAACGTTGCCGCAAATGTCAATTGAAGTGATATCTGTTGTTGCAGGCCATGGCTCGGTGATAGAAGTTTGTCTGCGCGAATTTCGAGACATTGAGAATATGTTGTTGTTTATTGAGACGCTGACTCAACGAATCGTAAGACAACGTGGCCGAGTGGTTAAGGCGATGCCCTGCTATCTCTATGAGACATCATAGGCATTGTGTTCGCACGCGTAGGTTCGAATCCTGCCGTTGTCGATTCTTTTTTGTGTTTTGTGCCGCGACAAGAAATACTTGGCGACACGTCCGCTGCTTTTTGCCGCACAAGTCATTGTCTGCGTAGCCAATATCCTACTAGAACACTAATTGTTTGGCTGGTCATGTCTCGTTGGCTACCTAGTACCTGCCCACTTTCTATGGTGTGTTTATCTCAGCTCCCAGGCATGTCTCCCTTTTCCTTCCCTGAAGAGTCTAGCTTATCTGAAACCTTGAAGGACGCAGTTACCGAAGACGTACTAAGCGAGACATGTCAGACTAATTGAGAAGCGAATGATGGGCTCGCTCCATGATACCGGGTCCGCCAGGGCAAATCTTATCGTCAGTATGTCACCGGCGATAACAAAGAATGATTCAATACATTCACTATTCACAGGGAAGTATACTCCATTAAGATTCGTATTAAATGAAGCAGTCAGTGGTGTGTGTGCAAAGGATACATACAACGCCATAACCATCTTTTGTAACAACCGAATTGCCCAAAGAACCTTTGACCAAAGAAAAAAGCCAAGAGGGGATTCCCCAATCCTTGACCTATTATCGCTAGACTGGAATCGCGCGGAGTAACCGACTTGATTAGTTCTAGAACTGCCTGACAAGCCTCAACTTTGAAATGGCAACTCTCCGCGATATCAGGTGGGTATCCACTTACCCCAGGAAATGCCCAATGTACCCCAGATAGTGAACTTGCTAAACAAGAGAATCAGGGGGATTGAAGACTCACAGAATGGATACAAAAGGAACGCAATTATCCCTGGAACGATTTTTTCCCCACTCAAGTTCCAATCTCTTCAATCTTCCTCCATCATGGCTACCCACGAAGATAAATACGACATGGAAAAGACTACCCAAGATGCGTCTCAGAACGGCGAGGTCCTCGGATCAAATACAATCGAACACGATGCCGTCTTTGGAGAAATCACAGAGGATGGTCCCAACTACCGCAATGTCGGATGGATTGGTACCACAGCTCTGATGATGAAGACACAGATTGGTTTGGGAGTTCTGTCCATGCCTTCTGTCTTCCACACACTCGGCCTCATCCCTGGTATCATTCTCCTTGTTGTTATTGCTGGTATGACAACTTGGTCCGATTACATCGTCGGAGTGTTCAAGCTTAGGCATCGTCATGTTTATGGCATTGATGATGTTGGACGAATGCTCTTTGGTCGTATTGGGTACGAGATCTTCGGAGCTATGTATGCTCTATGTAAGTATACGCCTTAGCATTGTGGAAGTTTGCTAACGTTCCTAGACTTTACTTTCGTTTCTGGCTCCGCCATGCTGAGTATCTCGGTCGCCCTCAACGCTCTGTCCGAACATGGAGCTTGCACAGCTATTTTTGTCGCTGTCGCAGCCGTCGTCACCTTCTGTGTCTCCAGCATCCAGACCCTTGGTCGCATCAGCTGGATCGCTTGGGTCGGTGCCGCCTGCATCATTGTTGCCGGTTAGTAACAGCGACAGTTGCCCCATAAACTGTCTTAGCTAACATCCCAGTCTTCGTCGTCACCATCGCCGTCGGCCTCCAAGATCGACCAGCCGCAGCTCCCCAAGAGCTCGGTCCCTGGAAGTCAGACTACAACCTCGTTTCCCATCCCAGCTTCTCCGACGCCGTCTCCGCCTGCTCGACCCTCGTCTTTACATACGCCGGTACCCCAGCTTTCTTCAACATTGTGTCCGAGATGCGAGATCCTCAGATGTACACTCGATCTTTGACCATCTGCCAGGTTACCGTCACGGTCGTTTATATCATTGTTGGAACAATTATGTACTATTTCTGTGGATCTTATGTCGCCTCCCCGGCTATCGGGTCCGCTGGCCCTTTGTTGAAGAAGGTGGGGTACGGTATTGCGCTGCCTGGCCTTCTTGGTTCAGCCATTCTTCTTGGACATGTAAGAATACTTCCAAACCATTGGCGACATGTAAAGCTGACCTTGATAGCTGCCTGCTAAGCACATCTTTATCCGACTCCTTCGCGGAACAGAGCATCTCACTGCCAACACAACCATTCACTGGATCACATGGATCGGTTCAACGGCTACTGTATCGATCGTCGCCTATGTTATCGCCAGTGGTATTCCTGTCTTTGGCGGTCTTGTTTCCCTCATCGGTGCCCTCTTCGGCACATTCCTCTCACTTCAACCTATGGGTTGCATGTGGCTGTACGACCACTGGAAAGACGAGCGCAACACCCGCTGGTACTTGATGGTTGGATGGAGTGTTTTCATAATTGTTTCTGGTACTTTCCTCATGGTTGCTGGAACTTACGGGTCCATTGTTGGAATCATCAACTCTCCCGAGCGAACGGGCGCTTGGTCCTGCGCTGATAACTCCAACTCTACATAAGTCGCCCAGACTTGTAGACCACTTGATTACATATCATTGGCACAAATATTAGCATCACTTAGATTCACTATACTACGGTGTTTCATGCTGCATGTAACCCTGTTAAATTCATCGCAACTAAAGTTTTAATCTCGTCTTCAAACGCACTGGCTCATAACGAGCTACAAGGTCATCAAGCGATCTAAGAGAGTTCGAAAACAAATCGGCCAAGCTTTTCTTCTTGTGTCTTCCATCCCACTAAGGCCTTTCAGCTTTTGCGTCAGTACCATAGACGTCCTTTACCGCGATGCTAAAGGCCGAGTTGCCCGCTAATCACGCCCACTGCTCTTAGCGCCGCTTCCTGTTCTCCCGAACCCTTTTGTCCTTTGCGTTGATCTTCTTGATGCATTTTTGGCAATTCCGGGGCTTGCCAGCCGGATGCATATTGATGTCGTTTTGCGAAAATTCCTCGTTACAGCCGCCGCACAATCCCGCACTGTTACGACTTTCGAGCACCCTTCTCGCAGAATTTCGGGCCTTCTCTCGACACTTGGAGCATCTAGATCCGCCCTTGGGTCGCTCGTATCTATAGCACATTTTGCATGCTCCATCCTCACCCAACTGTTTCTTCTGATCTTCATTGAGGAGTCCCCGGAAAGCATTCATGTGACCAGGGCAAAGGACTGCTTCCTCCTCTGTCGGTGCTGCGCACTTGATACACTTCCGGTCGTTAGGTCGTGGTCCAGGGCGCTTGTCGCAGCTGTTGCAAAGCAAATGACACCAGGTGAGTGCTTTACCGCAGTCATTACAATACCAGGCATTTGGGTCGTTAGTCACGACTCCTGACCCCGATCCAGAGGCTTCGGCCGGGGGGTTATATGATGGGTCGTACCCTTGTTGCATCGACGCTGAAGGTTGAGCTTCAGATGAGTAATACCCTTGTAGCGTCGATGCTGAAGCTTGAGCGTCCCTCGCCTCAGCGTTTTGTCCGTGCAGATTGGCTCTTAGGCGGTTAATTCCAGCCTGAGAGTCCTCTATGGAGACGTAGGCGGGTTGATATGTCACTGGCTGCTGTGAATCGATATACCCCTGAATTTGGCGGTTGTCAGTGAAGTATTCACTTTGACCGAAAGGCCGCCCAGAAGCAGATGCCTGCTGTGAAGATTGTTGCATGTGAGCTTCCCGCGCTGGGTAAAATCTAGGATCATTGAATATAGTGTCATAGCCAGTGCCAATGGGATCGTTCTCAGTGATGCCTCCAGGGCGATTGGTGATGGAATCAGAGAATGTTTGAGGATCGATATAGCGATCTGGGGGCCAGTGGCTGACCTCATTGCTGGCCTCGTTGCTGGGTCCAGCAGTGGGCTCATCATTGGGTCGGTTCGAACTGTGTCGGTTGGAGCTGTGTCGGCTTGATCTGTGTCTACGACTACTCATGTCTGCGGTTAGTCAGGTTAGTCAGGTTAGTCAAGTGTTGCTGTTTCGGTGATATTGGATGAAGCTTGGTGCTGATGATTGAGATTGTTCGTGTGGTTTGCTGGTACGGAAAGCAGTAGTTATGGTGACATATATCCCGAAACTGCTCACTGTTCACTTTCCCCTACTTGAAAATCCACAAATGATCACAGTCCGTAGTAGACCTCAGCAGACAGTCACAGATCCCTTGATAGCATGAATAACGAGTATTGTTGCGTGGCATTTCTGACTCAGGGTGGATCGTGCAGCAATCTCTGTATCAGTCTGCCTCTAACAAGTACCATACCTCTGAATTGAGAACGCGTCGATCACAGCTTCACGTCAATTTCCGTCCTTCTCTCCTGATTCGACATTAGCTTTTTAGCAGTCTAGTTACAAACATCTCCCTTGTTGAGGATTCCTTTCTAAATTGCAATGAAGATTAGGAAACTGCGTTCTCTCGTCCTCGGACACTCAGCGTCTTTCCCTCGTGTGTTACCGACAGTCCACTTCCAAGTTTCGAGCTGAACTGTATTTGACTATACAGGTATCCCACCTCTTGGTGTATATTTATCGTTCCTTACTCGAAGCCTCCTCTACGATTTGTGATACTTTACAAAGTACATAAACCATCCTACAAGATACAATCGCATCGTGGTAGTTGAGGATACTTATTGTAGCTGAACTCGTTGACGCGACTTTAAGCCTCACTCCTGAGATATAAGAATGGGTGTTATCTGTATGTGAATTTCTTATCTTATCGGCTGCGATAAACATATGATACACGTTTCCGATCTCGCGCAAGAACTCCAACAGTTGACAAGCTTGACGCGACGTTATCGATAGCGGTTTCGCTGGGGACAAGCATGAGGTTTGAGACGCGTTGATTGGCTGAGATACCCCTGTCGGAGAGCTGATATATTGGACTGGTCGGAATGCTAAGAGAACATAACCTAGAGTCCTGACGTTATGTGATACGGGTTGTGCTTTATTGACACGACGCATGACTTTGTTCTTTTCAATTCTTGGAAGAACATTTTTTATTTTGTCTAACGTTTCTTGTTCCTCTGTATCAAGCGTTGACGTGAAGCTTGTGTCGCTGATGTTCAATCTGTTATTCTGTTCAATAATTTCATGTGGATCAGGTCTCTAAGAAAACCCAATTGGCTTGGTGTTATGATGAGAAAGGTCCGTTCACCAAACACGAAACACAGCATTAACGATGGTTGTTCTTGACTAAGACTGACGTAATGTTCTGATGGCAAAATAGCTGCAAGTTACTCCCATCAGTGAGGTAAACTACATATTCCATCCGGTCCTACCAAGATCTGCACGTCTGATCGCACTACACCACATATTCCCTGTCCGATACACGTGCGCAAGTCAAGATGAGAAACAAATTAGAAGCGATTATTCCATACTGATACCTCTATGATGCTGCACCTAAATCCGACGCGACTCTCAAACAATTCTACCTCATATGAGCCAGCCAAGCATTCCATATTCTGGAAACAATCATAACTAACCTCAACACTTCGTCTCAACGACGAGAGAAATAAGCCAAGTCAAACAATTATCACCATCTATTATTCCCTCGGCTGTATGAATCACGTTTGAGTTCAGGTCAGAGAGCCGTTTCATACGCCGACAATAATAAACTTGCGGGTCCAAAGACCCCTGCGATCTTGGCGTGGAACGTTGAGGTTTCATCAGACATGACGCTGACAGAAAAGCATGAGTGACTGGGTCGGAGAAGAATTCTGTCAGGTACCAGCCCCAGATCCGACAGGGCTGCTCGGATCAAGATGCTTCCTGTTTCCAGATGGCACATTGTAACGCTGTCCGGATTTAACCATACATCAGTCTGTTATGACACAGCATTCAGAAACTAACCCTGATGTCGTCTCTGGCGACTGAGTATAAAGACAATATGATGCTCTTCAACAACCATTCTCTTCATCCAGCCATCAGCATCACTACTCCTGCATCTTTCGCATCTCCTTTCCATTCTCTTCTTCGCTCTGTGAGCTTTGTTTTACAACCTTCTTTATTCCATTTAATAACTCTCTTTAAAGACTGCCGGCCAGTCCTATTTCAGAACGACCTACCCAGTCTTTCCACTCACTCGCAAAAATGAAGTTCTCCGCTGCCTGTGTCGCCCTTTCTATCGGCGCCGCGACCGCCTCTCCTGTCTTCCGCAGCCCCATCGTTCCCAAGCATGTCGCCCGCAGCAAGACCATCCACAAGCGACAAGTTCCCCAAGAACATTCTCACGACTTTGTTCTGAACATCACCAAGGAGTTCCTCGAGCTTGATAACCCCAAGGAAATCGCCGATCCCGTTTTCGGCCTGCTGGGTGATGCTGCTGCTGAAGAGGGTGCTGGACAGGTTACCAACTTAGCTTGTCTTAAGCAGGAGACTGCTGATCAGGCTTTCACCAACGCCAAGGCTATCAGTGATCTGCGCGGTATGGCTGGTGCTCTTCTATTCCAGGCAATTGAGCGAAACAGTGCCAAGGTTGGCGCTGCTAGCGAGCTTTGCACAGAGACTGCTGTGAACCCTGAGATTGCGGCTCTCACTCAACACCAGGATGCTGCTGGTGAAGGTGCTGAGGCTGTCAACAAGGCTGTTACTCTCGAGTTGGCTAAGCAGCTTGCCGGTATGGGCGCTGACCCCAACCTGGCTCTTCTCAGCGGAACCTTTGCTCCTGGAGATCTCAACGATGCTACTGGTGCTGGAAACTCGTGTGACGACGAGGAACCCGAGCTCGGATGTATCTTCTCCCAAGGTCTTCTCGTTCTCGACGCCACTGAGGATGAGATCTCCTCAGCTGTCGCTGATGTCGCCCAGACCTTCACTGGTACTGGCGGTATCTTTGCCACCGACCTGGTTGACCTTGCTTCTTTCTCCGTTGCCTCCAACACCGCTGTCGCTGATCTCAAGACCATCGTCAACGGAGCTGCTGCCACCGATGCCGCTGCCACCGACGACGCTACCGCTACTGATGATGCCGCCGCTACTGATGATGCCGCTGCTACTGCTACCGATGACGCTGCCACCGCAACTGATGACGAGGCTGCCACTGCCACCGAGACTGCTGCTGTCGACGAGACTGCAACCGCTACCGCTGAGGACACTGCTACTGTCACTGAAAGCGCTGGAAAGGGATGCGCTGTCAAGACCACCGCTACTGGTATCACTCAGACTGCTGGTACTACTATCACCACTGCTATCACACCCGGTGGTACTGGTGCCGCTGATGCCGGCAACAACGATGATACTGAGGAGGATGATCAGAATGACCGTGATGATGACCGGGAGGACCGTGAGAACGATCGCGAGAACGATCGTGATGATGACCGCGAAGACCGAAACGGCCGTGGTGGTAACAACCGCGCCGACCGTGAGCAGGAGCGCCAGCGTGCCAGAGTCGGCGAGGGTGTCAGCCTTCCTCTTCTCCAGGATGCTTAGATTAAGTAGCTAGCGAATTGATTCCCTTTATGTTCTGAACTCAGACAATTTTGTGTATGTGTTAATACATAAGAATGCTATCACTACCAAGTCTCTGATCCAATTGACAAACTCGGACGCTGAAACACGTCCATGACAGCCAACTCGAATCCAATTTCCCGAGCCTTCTCCACCATCTACCTATGCTGGGTTGGGTAATATGGTGACTGTTACACCTTTAATTACTGCTATTATCTCTCTTCGTTCCTGGAGGTCATTAAAATGTATAAATAACATTTTGCTTAGAAGCACGAAGTAAATGAACACTCGCCCAGGGTACCTTCTCTGCATGTGGCAAACTTCCGTTACTGAAAGAGATCTACACAGGATTCTAGTTACGATACCCTGCCAGCGATATGTCGTAGTCCTGCACCCTTGCGCGTTCATTCTAGCTTGAGTGATCCGCTTCACTGTGGCCCGCATGGACAAGATCGGAAATATCTCACAAGCCAAATCAGACACTGAGAGCGCCGGATAATTGACTCGACCCTGTGCCACAGATGCAGTCGAGCGATGGAAAATTAGAAGACCTGACCTCTGACCTGCTTAATGTTCCGGACGTCTGTGTTTCTCCAGGCAAGAGTCGCAACAATGCCGATGACCCAGATCGCTGTTGCAGCGATCAGCATCATACGCTGTGCATCGCCGTAAGCCTGCTGGATCGCGATACGGGCTGGTGTACCCTCCGGGTAGGAGAGCTGGATCTCGAGCGAAGCATAAATATTAACGAGATTGACGAGCTCGTCAGAAGGCAGATACAGAGCGAGGCGCTCAGGAAACACAGCAGCCCAGATGGTGCCCGTGACGGTCAGACCAATGGCGCCTCCTATTGCGGAAAACATGCTGATAATAGAAGTAACCACAGCGACCTGCTGGTGAGGGAGGGAGCTCATAGCGGCGATGACGGGCGTCGTCATGATAGACCCGAGTGCCACACCGATGAAGATCTGACACATAATGAGATAACCAAGGGACTGATCGGGACGCCGGAAGTATATCATAAGACCCGTACCGAACATGTAAAGCAGCACAGAGGCTAACGTGATGTACTTGTACCGGCCAGTGCGATTAATGTAAATGCCCGAGAGAACGGATGCAATGGGCCAAGCTACATTGCTGATGGACATGACATAGCTAGCATCGGTGACGCTGAGACCATTAACGACCTGGAGAAAGGAGCTGAAGTAGCTGGCCCAGGCATAGTTGCTGAAGAAGACGACGGCGCCTAGAATGCCGGCGCCCACGACGTTGCGATCCGTTAGAATCCGGAACTCGATGAAAGATAAAGGGCTGAAGTAAGCCTCGTAGAACGCAAATATTAGCATCAGCACAAAGCCAGCCACTAGGAAGCCGATGATGAGAGGGGATTCCCAGCCCTTGGGCTGCATAGGGTAGAGGTTGAAAGGCAGCAGAAAGAGGGCGAGGCCTGTTGTGAGAAGGATGATTCCCGCAAGGTCGAATTCTAGCACGTAGTACTTGGCCTTCTGCATAAAGGTTTTGCTTGCCTGGGTGGGTACATTGCTGGCAGCACCGATCTTCTGCTTCTTTGCTTGAATCGTGTAGTAAACCAACAACGCAAGAAGAGGTATTCCGACGACAGGCAGGAGAATGGAGAACATGCCGTAGCACCATTCCCAGCCAGGACCAGCCAAAAAGGCTTCAGCCACCGGCCCGCCAACCCAGGTGGCAACAAGACTAGGTGTTCCGGTAGCCAGACCGAGCATAAGAGCACGATTCTTGAGGGTAGTTGTATCGGCAACGAAGATGCCGAGAGTGAAGCCGAGAACGGAGTATCCCACGGACCAAAAGACTTGCGCCGCAGCATAGACCTCTACACTCGTCGTGGCGGCCATCATGATAAGGCCGAGTGTTGTAATAAAGACGCCCAGAGCATAGCCCTGCGGTCGGCCAATAACGTCGAGGATCTTGGCGGTACTAAGGTTGCATACACCGGTAGCGATGGTGCTGATAATGCTGACAGTCGGGGTGAGCGAGTGAAGCATGAAAGATGAGGTGACATAGGGCGCTAGGGCTCCCATGGCAATCGAATCAATGGCCGTGACGAGATAGACAACCCAGACGAGCACGTAGAAGACAATTAGTGCGGCTTTGGACCAGGCGATGGCGATTGCTTCCATGCCCTGCACACCGGGCTGTGCTGTGACATCGACTGCCTCATCGACACTGGCGACCTGGTGCACAGGCTGCGACTTGGTGAAGGACGAGTCACTCGCAGCATGGTCGGCAGACTCGGTGATTGTGGCAGCTGCCCCAGGTGGGGGAACTGTCGATGGGAGCAGAGACATGTTGAGGCGATTGGGATGTCAGGCAGCGGCGTGAACCCACTAGACAAGCGATGGTCAACGCTCATTTATCTACGAGCGTTGAAGCCTTAGCCGCCATGTGCGGCTCCACTCAACACTGGCGGATAGAACATGCTCAAAGTCGCTCGCAGGCAAATTTAAGATAGAAAGTGGCTTGATTGCTAAGAAGCAAAGAATTTCGCCACTGAAATCGAGCAGGTTTGCGCAAATTCACTCCCTGCAGAAACTGTCCAAACAACCCGAGTAAGCATGTAATCCGCAAGTGGTTCAGCCTTATCACGTTGCAATAACACGGTCAGTGAAATTGTTTAATTAGATACATGTTGACAGGCTCAGCGTAGATTATCTTCTGAACGGAGAGAACAGCTCGCTCTGCCAGAATAACCCTCAATGGAAATGCACCCTCAATTGTAACGTTATATGCATCTTTCAAATTTGATATAGGGTCAGTTGGAAATACTGCAATGACCAACCCGTTCTTCCTGTTATAGTATGTTACTCTGCTCGCATAGGCCAGTACATTTAGTGCTCGTGCCGCGCAGGTTCCGGCTGCGGCCTGTACTACAAAGTAAGCACTGACGGCTAAGGGTGGCAACGGCTGAATGAAGTCGTTGGCATGCCATATGAAGAAGTTTGGCGTGTTCCGCAACGAACATAGCAGCGCTGGATTTACTATTCAACTTGTGCGAGATACCAAGGGCACGACACACACGCCTGATAAGAGGCATTATACCCTTCACGCGGCTCGACTTACAGTCCTGACAGGCTCTGTCTAGACCCGAGCATTCCCTCTCCGAGGGCCTAGTACCTATGCCTCCGATTTGCAACCACTTTCACTTTATGCAGGAACGAGTCTGAATACTGAATATGCTTGATCGTCGACCCGTTTTTGAAGTGGTCGTTGCCGAGGTATACAGTCTATGTGGATAAGGAAAAATGATACAGACCGTGCTTGACGCACCTCGCTCGATCATGATCTGCGATGGTTTTGAGGGCCTACCTCATGTCTCTTGACCTTTTGACAACCTATATAATGCGCATAGATCATATGTGAACTCAAGCGTTATTATGCAGCAAAGGTGTCGCGTTCGTTGGCCCTGATTCAAGGCCCCGGTTAGGCGACTCAGGCGCGTTGAAAATCCCTGCGCTCGCTTTCCTTTCCATCCGTCGTTTCCAAGGCTTGTATACAAGAATGGAACCAATTCCCAAAAGGAGAAATACACCACAGATACAACCACCGATTATATCAAAGGAGTCACCAATAGCCTCCACGCCGTCCCAGAACTTTCCTTGAGGATGGGCAACGTTGAGTATCAGGGAGAGGACCTGAACTATGCCGATGAAAGCTGATACCAGAACCGTGATACCGGTGAGGACAATAGAGTAATACATGATAGCAATGTGATCACGCGAGAAGGCCTTTGACGTATATAAAGCGAGCATGAGAGCTCCGTCAGTGGTGTCGACCAAGCACATACCAGCTGAAAGACGTTAGTATGACTCTTGGAGATTTCGACTTTTCTTTTATAGACATGGACTGAACGATACTTACCGGTAAAGAGGATGGGAAAGATCAGGATGAACCAGATACTGGTGCCCTGGACTGCTTGAATGCTTGCAATTCCAAGGATGGCAATCTCAGATGACGTATCAAATCCCAATCCAAACACAATGCCAAGCGGATACATTTTCCACGGCTGATCGATTGCTTTGAACAGTCTCCGGAGAATGGTAGTCTTCGCTCCACCCCCCTCCATCGAGAGCTGTCCGGCGGCAAGACGCTCAGCTTCCTGTCGTCCCTCCTCTGTGATGGGCCCATTCTCATGCGCCACATCCTGGCCACCATCCTGGGCCAGCGTAGCACGAAGCCGCTGTATCAGACGATGCAGAACCCATCCATTTAAGACACAGAGCACGATGAGAAAGACGGCGCTAACAGCTGTGCCAATGATGTTCCCCACCCTTTTAAAGTCATCGAAGCGGTTTCGCAGAGCACTACTCGTCGCCGCAACAACGATGCATGTGATGATAACGATGGTGCTGTGTCCCAGCGAGAAGAAGGTACCCACGGAAGCGGGCCGACGACCAGCAGCAATGAGACGGCGCGTCGTCAAGTCAATGGCTGCAATGTGATCGGCGTCTAAAGCATGACGTAGACCAAGAGTGTACGAAAGTGCCGCAGGCGCAGCGAGGCGAGGATGGGTGATGAGGATGGGCAACGCCAGGCCTAGCCAGATGACGATGTTGACAGTGACGAGGAGAGCGATAAGAAGGACTGAATTGGTAGGAAGCCCACGAAGCACAGGAATCTTGTCTGTGATCTCCAAAAACTTATTAAGGAAAGTCATTTTATGATGCTAGCATTCAAATAGGGAGTTCTGTTGGATCGTAGACTAAAATGTTGATTGATTAATTGAGGTTATCTACTTCTGTCTTCCCCTCTTTTCACTCTTTTCAGAGGTGATTCTAAGCTATACCTATTTGGGATTTGTCTAGTGAGGTAATGTTAGCGTCATATTACACGAATAATAAATACAGTATATCTTCTAGGAATAAAATACATTAGTAGGTGTAATGTTACTACCAGATACTCAAAAACGACAATCTTACTTAGGCTAAGTGCCTTTCTAGTTTTGCTTTAGCTGAGCCCAGACGTACCGCACTGGGGTTAAGGCTAAATTCCAAACATCTGGAAATAAGACCCTATGTTCTCCTCCCCAGGTTTCTTATGCTATCAAAGCGATCCGACTCATCATATTGCTAAGTTCCGACTATGGTGATTGCGAACCATCTCAAGGGAGAAAAACGCGATGGAATCCATGCTCTCGGAACTTTTGCGGGTCTATGCCCAAGTCGTCAATTGAAAGGCGCGCGTAAGCCAGCCCCATGACTCATCGCTACTAGATCGGCATTGTATAAATCTATATAACTTATGGTGTGTCTGTAACTAGTCGCAATTCTGTTTTGTATAAACCAAAGAATTCAGCCAACGACCGTTCATAAACCATGTCGACCGCACCAGAAGTCCGAAAGGCGTCTTCTCAAGGTCAATAGCCATACTGTAGTCATAAGTTTGGTCACTAATCCTGGCAATAGACATTCCGCAAATCCTGAGCTTCATTCGAGATGGCGGTGAAGAGCAAGCACCGGGAACACACATTCCCGCGACTGAAGAAAGTCTGCTTAACACATTATACCTTTCTGACGTAGCAGACGACAAGCCCCGCTTCGGCAGACCTCTACTCATTTTCTCGCCCGAAGGAAAGCCCGCTGGATTATTGATCTACTTCTTCAATTACACAACATGGGCAGCTGCGCCTGGAGTCTGTATGGAGGAGTTATATGTCGTGCCAGAATACAGACGACACGGCTACGCTCGGTTGCTGACCCAAGCACTAGCAGCGGCTGCTAAGGAAGCTGGTTGTGTGAAGATGGAGTGGCTTTGTCTTCAGGATAATACGAAGGCGCTAAAGTTCTATGAGAAGCTTGGAGCGGTCAGGAAGCATGATTGGACTGTATTGAAGGTTGATGAGGAGGGTATCGATCGGCTGATGCAGGACGATTGATGCTTTGGCAATACCATTAGTGAAAGGTGGCCTAATTATATATATGAAGTACAGAGTAAATAGATATAAGGATACTCTGACAGAACTTAAACAAAAAGAGTTGACGAGATAAAGAGAACTACCTTGGACAAGGAATAGTGTATACAAAGGAAACATGATTAAGCAGTATATCCTCCTAATGGCATCCAGGGCAATCAAAACAACCAACATCATCCCAGACCGAGAACCAAGACGGATCTTGACTAGTATCAAGCTTCAGATCCCCAGTCAAAGAAAGGCTAAAGCCCATCCACTTGCAACGCCCATCCTTATACCCAGATGCCTTGCACCAGTACAAACCCCGGCAAATAGCAGCGCATTTCTCTGGCGACGATTGGTCAGACTCTGGGAATTGATCGATCATTTGATCGCCAATAACAAACATGCCAGCTATCCAAGCACTGTAGTTGCAGATCTTGCCATCAGGTGTGCTGACGCGTTGGCATGTATCCTCGTGGGTGTATGCGCAGTCCGTGACATCAGCCTTGGGTTCTGAGTCTTTACACGGCTCACAGTCAGTGTAGCAGCGTTTGTCCAGCCAAGCTAGTGTCTTCCATCCATCTTCCTCTGGCGTGAAGTCATCTCGATTCAATGCGCTATCGATGAAATAACATCGGTTCGTGATCATGTTATAACCAGCAGACTTGCAGTTGGACATGCCTTGACAAATGGCTATACAGTGTTCCAGTCTGCCCTGGACAGGATAGTCTGTACGTGACTCTGTCCATGCTTCGCCTTTATAAAGGCCTTCCCATGAACAAAGTACATCCTTGGGGTAGTTGAATCGATCAAAGTTGCACATTTCACCGTGACTGTACTGGCAACTTGGGCTAGGCTCTTCAGAAGTGGTGGTGGTTTCCGATGTAGTGGTAGTCTCTTGAGTTGTTGATGATGGAGCTTCTGTTGTCTCGATACTGGCATCTGATGTCTGTGAGAACCCATCTGAAGTTTGCTCGGGCCAATCTGTAGTGCTTTCCTCGGCAAAGGTTGGTTCCAAGTCGACACTGGTCTCCTCACGAGGTGGTTCGAGGATAGTTGGCTTCGAGATAGGCGTCTCCATACTACCAGTACTCGTTTCCGGATGAGGCAGCCAATTAGTCGTGTTTTGTGGGATATGGCGAGTGGTGGGCTTCCAGTCGTCGGATGTAGGCATTTCGATAGGGGTACTGATGTCCTCTCCAGGGCTGGAGGTGACCGATTCAATGGGCCGGCGTGTTGGGGTACTTGGCGGTTCAGAGGTCGGCTGCTCGGTCGGAGTGTCCGGAGTGTCAGGAGTCTCCTCTCCGTCACCAAATTCGAGGTCAAACTGGTCGATGTTCTCAGGTGTAACCTGATTAGACACAAAGACTGAGTCGACGTATAGCAACGCCAATCCGTTGCCAGAACAAGTCATAGAGATACCAAAGTTGGCACTTGGCGAATCTGCAACAACCGTGGTAAGAACCCTGTTCCACGAGCCACTTACACCACCACTACTGAAGAGACCCATTGTGTAGAACTGGCGATTTCCAAGGTAGGCATTGATGCTACATGACTGTCGTCCGACAGTGATAACAACATAGTAGAACTGAACGGTGTAACGTGTAGTTGTGGAAGGAGAAAGGTTGCTAAGCATCTGGAAAATGCTTCCCAATCCATTAAATGCTCGTTTCCGTGTGTCAGTAGAGTCAGAGGAGGATCCTAGGGCTGCGCAACCATCGTCAGAGCTGCCGTCTGCCTTGTAGCAGTCAGAATTCTGTTGCTTGGCTGAACCCTCCCCAGACCAACTAACTAGACCAGATCCAGAGTCGGAAGACTTGGCAAATCTGCCGTTGACAACGGCGTTTGTAATGGTGCCGCCAGACCCAGGCTGAGTTGCTGTGGGAGAATCAGTGACGATGTCGGTGGGTGGATCTACATCTTCAGAACCACCGGTGAGCGACGTTGATGGCATGTCAGTGGGTTCCGGGATATCAATTTCGGCAGTTGATTGGGAAGTGGAAATGCCCAAGCCAGTTGGCTCGGAAGCAGGCGATTTAGATATACTGGTAGGATCAAGTGGAATATTGCTTGTGGATGAGCCCGTTCCGACAAATGTTGGGGAGGGAGTGGGCTCATCAGAGGTCTCTTGAGGCGTTTCTGTGCCACCCGAAAGACTTCCAGTGGAGGTTGGAACAGTGATATCGTCATATGTTGACATTTCCGTGTGAAAGAACAAGGTGGTGTCGAACATGCTTGCCTCTCCGGTTTGGATGGTGTCAGATACACTTGACACAATGCTCTCAATGCCTGTAGTAGTAGCATCGAGACCATCCAACCTTCCATTGACACATCGCTCCGCTATTGAGGTTCGTTAGTACTGGGCACTCAGAATGATGTTAAACAGTTGCTCACCTGCATAGACATTGAGAGCCACTGGGACGCAGCCAGACGGCTTTGATGTAAATGTAATGTAGAGTTGGCCATCGGAGGCTTGACAGAACGAAGCTTGACTGTTTGGTAAGGCCGGATTTGCAAATGTCAAGACACCTCCTTCGCTGCTGAATGTTGTCGTGATAGCGTCAACTGGCAATGAAGGGGAGGGCTCAAACTTTTGGTAGTCATTACCAAGATACGCGAACGGCGTACCGCTTTGAGATAAACCACCCTGGCCTAGAACAAAGACAGTTGCGAAGGTGCAAATGTCGGGGTTGTTATCACCAACGAAGCCTCCGACATCTCGTTTGGTGTTACTGCCCGACGGTGTGATAAGAAGAATGATACGCTGAGCGATTGGCTCGAAGCTTGCTGAAGTTGGAGCACTACCAGTTGCCGATGAAGAAAGAATGTCGGTAGCAGTCGAGGTGAGAGTGGTATCTGGAGCTGTGGCTGTCGAAGGGAGTTCATAGTCCGAAGAGTTCGCAGAGGGGCGAGGAAGGGCGCTCTGAAAAGATACAGGAGCGAGGTAGGTTGAAAGATAAGTCATGCACCAAGTAGCAGGGTCTTCTTGATGAATGTCTCTCACATTTATAGCACCGACGATGCTACTAAGCAGCGCTAAAGCTGCGATGTGACCTTTCATCTTGGGAGTGCGATGGGAATTGAGTTTACTCCATCCGTTCGCTGGCGGGAACAGCTCATTCTAGTATTCGGATCAAATGAACCAGGAGGAAATTGCCGTAGCTATGAATTTTGTTGGTGGCGGCTGCAACAGCATGCCTGTTCATACGCGAAAGTCGCAAGGGGTACTCAGTAACAGACGCCATCATTTAAATGCGTGGTCTGGACTTTGGTTCTGAGTCGTGAAATATTACAAGGCTGAGACATTATCCCAACAGAGTGGGAAAGCCGATCCAAAAGTCGTGCGATGCTTGGCTACCCCGAGACAAAGGCTGGTCAGCTAGCCACGAGGCATGCAAGGAACAGCAACAACTCAAGAAAAGTCTTACATTCATGCTTGAATGGTGAGTTTAAAATTAGTCAGCCAGCCAGCCACTCTACGTCCATGGTATGAATGGGAATACCCACACTCCACAGAGCATAAGTCCACAGATTGAGAGGCGATGTCTCACAATGCAAAGGGAGACAGAAGACCGATCTAGGTTATTCCGGGTCTCAACCCTCGTTATCTCAGTCTTTCTTTCTGCCTCTTATCGAAACCGGGTCTGCTGTTGGTTGTCAGAACCAACCCAAAGTGCAGTCACTGGGGTCAGCTCCACTTGTGTGACAATTGTCGCTCTTCCACCCCTTGTTTCGATTTTGGCCTTATTATATATATCAATTTTAGAATTACAACAGGCACATACGACCATACCTACCAGAAAATACGGGATCCCGTCCGCTCTCCCATAGTCAAGCTGGGCGGATTAGTAGTTGGGTCGGTGACGACCAGCGAATCCCCGCTGTTGTATGTCTCTTTTTGCCTAAGACATTGCTTTTTGCCTTGAAGCCAATCGAAATAATTACAAAGGTTGTTTCCTCAACAACCGTAGTAAAAGACAATCATAGCACTTGGTCGGTCGGGTCTATTTTGCTTGTGTTGGTGAACGATACGATATGAAAACGGACCTTTGAAAACCCAAACTTGGGTTGATATTATTGCTCTCAAATTTCTCATGTCCCGTGACAGCATTTGGCTTTGGGGATTACCTTACCAGGCATCACCTGGAGGTTCCAGAAATACGTAGAACAAGCAAGGTTGTGACTCATCTTGCCACAGTTTCGGAAGACTGTCTGGCGAGGAACATCTTGCGGGATGGACAGCGACAACGCGTCTGAGGCCAGTGAACATAACCGAGCCGTGAACAAAGACTCAAGCCAATATAAAAGATAACCAGCTCTCGCATGATCACCACACTATCCAGCTGTTCACAAGATGTCTGAACTTGTTTCGACGTCCTGTTCATTCTCTTGTCCAAGTCTATGAGGTACTTACTGCCTTGCCTAATACGCGGAACTTAGACAGAGTCATAAACCGTAGCCATATTAAGTTTCTATCGCGCGACGCGGTCATATCTTACACTGATAAAAAAATATTCAAGGTTCAAGAAATCCCCTCGACTTCTTAACTTCAACCACTTAGAGTCATCAAAGAGGATCAGGCCAAAACTTACGGAAGGCTTTATCACCAATCAAAAATCTTGCACTGCCATATACGTTGACGCATTTGTGAGAAAAAAATGCGCAGCAAGATTTTCGAGTCCCCTTACTGATTAAGTTTTCCTGGCAGTGCCTATAAATTTCTTTTTCCCCCTCCTCGACCATCCTTTCTTTCTCTTCCTTTCAACCCATCTGTTCATTTCCCACTGCTGTTCGTTTACTTGAGCCACGCAATCTATTACTTGACTTTCCATCACTTGCCTTCACTGCCTTCTATTCATCAGTCCTTGATCACTAAGTTTATTGTATCAAGTCTACTCAATTATCTATTACTTTGACCCACCGTCAATCCCATTCTATCCGCCCAGGTCCGAAACGTACCAAGACAACCATATTCGACTCCTTGCTTACCTCATTCATCCTTCGTCGCCCGATTCTATCTTCTACTTGATCGAAGCTCACACCTGCATCTCAACACCAAATCAACCGCAAACATGGGTGTCAGATTCCCCAAGCCATCCCCCAACCTTGGCCGAATGGCTAAGACTTCCCGAGCCTACAAGGTCCCGATCAGATACTTGGATTCGACAAAGTACAATACATTCCTCGATCCGGCCTACGAGGACGTCCATGAGCCCGTGACAGGACTCATGGTTCCGAAGATGCTGATGACCGACGACGAGATCATGAGAGAGATCCACCTTGAGGCAAGGATGTTACAACGGGTCGAAGAATACTTCAAGACCCAGACCAAGGCTGGCGTCAAGGGGATACCTAACTCTCGAAGCCTCAAGCCAAAGGAACTGGATTTGGCGCGCCGACTTGAACCCATTTACGACCTGGACAAGTTCCCCGATGACCCCTATCCTTTTGAACAAGATTGGATCGAGAAGCAGGGTGCCCTCACCATTGTCAGAAAGGAGTTCACCACCTACGCGACGCAGATGCTGGCCGCCGAGCCTGACAAACCGCTGAAGAGCTTTATCGAACTGACTCTCGGCAAGGAAGCGCTCCACAAGGAAATCGACCACTTTTGGCGCTGGGGTAACCCTAACGGGCTCCTATACGATCAGGATTCCATGGATGCCTACCATGAAAGGGTCAAGCGCGATAATGAGGAACGGAAGCTGAGGGAGGAGGCTAAGACCCCTGCCGCGGTTATCCAGCCTTTCGTGGAATACAAAAAGTTCGAGGAATATACCGCCCATCAATGCACGAAGGAAGAACTGGAGGAGATTAAGCAACGTCGTGAGGAGACACTGGGCATGGGCACCCCGTCCGAGAGAGCTGCCCGTTGCTACCTATTCGACCTGATTGATAGTCACCCTTCGGCTCTCGAAGCCCTCAAGAAACAAGCCGAAGACAATGAGGAGGCGGCAAAACACTTGAAGTGGCTGTTCGAGCAAAAGACAGCTCAAGACAACAAGAAGGGTGAGTCAGAGTCGGACATGGCAGAGAGTACTTCTAGCAACGGGGCGACATCCGAGCAGGAAGAGATGATTCGCCAGATGTACGCTGTCTCTGTCGAGGGTTGCGACGAACCCTTCTTCGACATCGAACGTTGGACTCCCAGCCTTCAGCCGAACTGCCATCCTGCCGGCAAGGTCCACTGTCCGATGGGAAAGCTCATCGACATTTAATTGACGCAAGGATGGCAAGGGCATACTGTTCGGGATATCTGGCCCTCGGCTACAATAGACGCCTGCCTACCTCAAACCTAAATATCCTTCGTCTCTTTGCTACCTCGACCCACAAGGGCGGAGCTTCCTTCTCAAAGTTAGAGTTTCCCAGCAAACTTTCTCCTTCACGACATCACGATTCCGATTCTTACACATAAACTTCAATGGTCTGGGCACCCAAGCGTGACCCGTCTACACAAACATCTTGAGACACAAAGATCTCAAGCCACTATTCTAGACTTAGGAGCAACAGCAGCTTCAGCACACAACAACATGAACAGGCAAGAGCTCAGTGAGACCATGCACAGAACAAAACATCATATTCATTGTCATCGGTTGGGAGCATTACTAAGCTCGGGGCCACACATTCATACCCCATTTTTCTCATCAGGTCAAGACATATCTTATACCCCTCTTCTGGCCTTGCAAAAACAGCATCACTTTCGTGTAAATAGCATGAGCGAGATCATTTCTTGGTACTGTATTCTATTATAGGACAATTATCTATCGATCTATACTACCATCAGAATCCACCTTAGTTCCTCTATCGTGATTGCCTAATCCTGTGTGACTTCTAGTATGTCCTTTGCATCGAGGCTCATAGGCCTGAAAAGTGTAATCCATGGTGGACATCTTATTTTGAGGCACCAAGACCCAATTGACTTAGTAAGTGTAGACCTGCTCAGGTCCAAGGTTGCCATAGTCTCCAGAACCGAAGGGGCTTGAAGGGGTATCCTTCTGTCCATTAATATCAGCAACGCCGAACCAAGCAAGGATCTTGCCTTTGACAACAGTAACAACAGCGAAAGCAGGACCGGGCTCAGTGACATAACCCCAAGATACAGTCAGGTTAGACTTGTCATTGCAAGGTTCGTTGTTCCAGCTCTCGGTAGCAGCGTCAGAGCCAGGATCACGGATGATAGTGCACTGCTCAGTCTTGCCATCGGCCTCAATGGCGAAGTTGTAGTCGCAGCCTTCCTCATCTGCGTCGCAGTAACGAGTGAGGTTCTTGATGGACCAAGTCTTGCCCTTGATGGGTGTTGGGTCGGGGTAGGTGGTATCATCGGGGCCATGGCCAGTGGGGGCAGGGGCAGGGTGGGAAGCGCTGCCAGTGGGAACGGGATGAGGGGGATAGGCGGGAGCGCACATCTTAGGATGAGCTGGGCTGCAGCCACCAGGCACATGGGGAACGGGAGTCTTGGTAGGAGGAAGGTGTGTCTTAGACTCGGCAGAGTGTGGCTTGCTGGAGGGGGCTGGGTGGCACTTGCCCTTCTCGCAAGGCCCAGGAACATGATGCACAGAAGTAAGGGTCTTGGCGGGTGGCTTGTCTGTCTTGGTAGAGTGACCAGTAGGGCAAGATCCAGGATGCTTAGGGTTGCAGCCACCAGGAACAAGAGTGATTGTGGTGATAGGAACACTACCGTTCCTGCTGAAGTAAGTAGGAGGGCATGATCCAGGATGAGCTGGGTTGCATCCACCGGGGATCTTGGTGGCGGAAGGGTACGCGAGAGAAGCGGTTGCTGAAGAACAAAACTCTTCGGTGCGAGCGTTGACTTCGCCGACGCAGTAAGCAAGATCACACTTGCAGATCACGTCAGAGACTTTGTCCTCGATGCAGGCGCTGTATGTCTTTTGGCATTTCTCGTAGTCGCTGAGAGGAGCTGCCGTGACAGCGGAGGCCAGGGCCAGAGCGAGCAAGATCTTGTTCATGATGGGCTGAATTGATAATCAAAGAAAAGAGGTCTCGGTAAACTGTAGAAACTGGATTGATGATACTGAGACAAACTGAACACGATGTCTCACTTATTTATCTTCAATCAAAGATTTCACGACCCATTCTTTCCCATGCCAACCTCTCTTCCGATCGAGTTTGCTATGATATCACCAGTCTCCAGTATAAATTCAAATGCAGTTTATCACGTCTTAGGTCCTTGGCCATCACCACATCGTGTAAAGTGAATTCTAGAAGTAGACTACGTCCCCAACAGACCCCCACACAACGACCCAAAAATAGCCCGCGATTGCCTGCCAGACGTCGCGGATGCTAAATGCGGCAACTATCTTGCCTCTTCCGTTAAGCGAGAAAAGTTTAATTCGCGTTGAACGGACGACCTTTCGGATGTAGGTACGTGTGTGGGAGTGGCTTGGGTGGATGTTTTAGGTTTGGATCGGCAGGACACTGGAATGTGACGCTTGAGAATACGAAGTTGATATCATGAGATTGAGAGTGATGAGGCATTTATTAGCTACCTGAGTCGCTGTATGGTGCTGAATTAACTCAACCAAGCACAGGCAAAGTGAAAGATGTTTTTGATATTGTGGAAGATCCAACTGTTTTAGTTGGTTATGTTGGAAAACGCTCTTTGCATGGTGTGGTTGACCATCAGATACTAGCTTAGTCGCTTCCAGATTCTGTGGGCCAGTATTTTCGTATGTCCTCCCCAATCGCCATTAAATTCGGCAACGAAGAATCAAGCACGAAATGATCACGATTGACCCCGCAGTGAGGTACGTAACACTAATTTTTCAGCTAATCACGACATGTTGATCTCAAAAGTATCATCGACAACCACAGTTTTCTCCGAGCCTCGGAAAGCGATGCTAATATGCTGCTGTTTGTGACGTGATATCTCCGGAAACAACTTGCTCAATGGCAGATACAAACACGAGGGAAAGCTTAGTCTTACAGACTTCAAGTCAGTCATACTCATCATCTACACAGGCTTCTTCTTCTTCTTCCCCTTCCCCTTCCCCTTCCCCGTCCAGCTCTGATCCACCATCCGACTATGATTCATCATCTGGGTTACACCATCGACAATAGGGCTCTTTGTACTCCTCCACTTCAAACGTAAGTTCTCCCAATGAGGGCGACCCGTCTAGATGGTCGGTCAAGAGAAAGTCGTTACCCAGCAAACGTTGCAGCGTCTCCGGCAGTACACCTGACAGCTATTAAAAAGTTTTCATTTTCTTGTGGTAGATTACTCACGTGTTCTTACAGAACGAGAAATTCCGAGTCCTTGAAATGCCTGGTGCTGCAGGAGATCCTCCACAACGTTGGGGTCAGGGGCATATAGTTGCGATATACGTCGACGCCAATATGTAAAAATAAACGCCTCGAACGCCCGCGCACCTGCATCGAGACGGACTAGCTTTTCTGTGAACTCTACCATCAGTTCATCGAGAAGTGCAGCTGTTGCCTGTTCTTGCGCAGAAGAACGAATCCTCGATACGCTGACAGGATCGTGGCAGAAAATGCCTTTGTCGCTCCACATTTCCTTTGGGACAAGGCCAGAAGAATTGTGTTTGTAAATTTTATCAAAGAAGCAACATGTGTGAGTCATCTCCAGAGCCTCGAACGTAAGAAGGCGCAGAGTCCCTTTGATCCGATGGGAGATTGCATCGCCCCGGGACACGGGATCGAACAACTCGTGGTGTAGGACCACATGTCGGTAGTAGTTTGTTCTGGATCCATTAGCTGAGGCGAAATGGATATAAGTGATCAGAAAAAGCTTTAATGGACAACATCCATGTTTATCGGCGTTACACCAGCACATGCAATCATCTTCGTGGTTCTGCCTCAGTAGCAGGTCATTCAAGGTCCGGCACCTTCGGTCAGCAAAGATATACCCATCCTGGCCCCAAATTACGAATTCGGCAATCAAGGCTCCAACATAGTGGTAGCCTGTAGCACTTACGTTCAGGCCCAAGGCCAGCGGATCTTCGATCTTTTCCCGCATAAAACCCTTCTTCATGAGCCATTTCATTGTTTCTACCAATCCCTCCACGTCTGACCATCTTATGAATTCCTCCCAACGAAATTGGCTGGTAACGATAGGTATGAAGCCGCCAATGTTATGGCTTTTGATGTGACGGAACCCCTTATCCCAGAAACAACTGAACCAATGCAGAGGAATGTGACGTTTAAAATAGATGGATCGGTAATTGGGCTCAACCCGTAAGCTCGGGTGTAACGGTATTTCGGCTGAATCTAATTCAGCGCACATTTCAGCTGCCGCAGAGTCGGCGAAGGCCACTGATGTTTGGCCTAGAAAGAGCTCAAGCTGGTGCTGTACGAATGTCAGAAGCCGAACTCTTCTTTCAGCGACGTGAGTCGCTATAGTTAAGGCCAGCTGGTCTGATGAGATGTATGGAAACCTCGAATATCCCGAATCAAAGCAGCATCCCGCCCTCAGTAGCATATCAACCGAGTCAGCCTGGTCGAGATCTATAGCTTTCGACATAGGCGTTTTAAATTGAAAATATTCCATTTCCACACTATCGTCAATGAAGGTGACTGCATCAGTCGTAAGTAGGTACCTCAAACCTTCGGGCCATGCGACAGATAGGTAAAGGACGTTCATATCGTGGATGCATTGGAGCACAGACTCGGGATCCCGTGTAACGCAGGATTGAAGATCGTCCATACTCCTTGAAAGGATAGCCTTTACTATGTCGGAAATCTCCGATGCTGCAGTTCCAAAACAAGTCAGTACGAAAGAAGGTGTCTCATTTGGTTGAGCAAAAGGTCGCGGGGCAACTGACTATCTTGTATTACCGCTTTGAACGAATCCGAAAGGTCAATCCTGGAAATCTCTTCAAGAACGTACTTTGAGAAGCTGAAAGCAGCTTCTTGAGAAAGGAAAGATAGAAGATACTTCGTATTAATGGAGTCGACTGAAAACGGTTCGGGGTCTGGGAAATAGGTGAGGGTTCTAGAAAAATAGCTATTCATAGAAACTTTGGGTTAATGACTCATCTTAAAGCCCAGTTTCCTTCAAGACTTGGCTTACAAATGATCCTTATCACTATTGTAGGTTTGTAGTAATGTTCGGATACAGCTTAGAAATGTGTGGGTAAGTGCGTCATTTCTGAGAACGGATCCTCCTCCCCGGTCAAAGACAACATGATCAAACACCATCTGAAAGCATTTAGTTGTGTACATAGTCTCAGATTCTTGGAACTTTACCTCGACGTGTGTGTAACCATATTCATCTTCGTCCCCTGGTGAGGCCCGGCCATAGGTGTATAGCGTTAAGATTTCTCGTTCCAATAATTCGATCTCTCGAATCACCTTGTTCAAACTGTATATAGGATTCACGTCATTTAAGAACGCGCGACATAGACTGTAAACGGGACTGTTGCTTCGTGAGACAACATTCGTGTATCTTATCGAAATGGGTGGCTGACTAGTGCCTGTGGCAAATTGGAAACATGCAAGTGTAGTCCGCGCGGACAGCCAGGCTAGCTTCAGTGGGAAAGTTGCTTTGGCAGTTCTTTTTTTGCCTTTTTTCGTCCCCCACAGCTTGCAAGATGGAAGGTGATGTTCTTGTTGTTCGAGCTCAAACTCCATGTTCCAGATTTTGAACGATGTCTTAGACTTGGGAAGACTTGAAGCGCAATTGCAGCCCTGCCAGAGTCCCTTTTCGGCAAACTGCATTGGCAAAGTCCTGCAGAAGTTTTCTTCGGCATTTGAATCTAGCTTAGCGGCTGTGACGCCAGTATTTGGGAGGCTTCGGATACTACGAATCTCCATAGCCTTCGCAAACGGGTTAGCATGATGATGTACATGAAGCTTCAGGGATATCGTACCATGGTCTCCATCAGGGCCGTATGTGATACCAACATTTGTGTCATATTCTCCAGCTTGGCGGCGTTGACTCGATGACTATCTTGAATTGACTCTGTACCAGACTCAATGATCGACAACTTTCCATCAACCTTTTGATCGAGGTCCTGGATATATAACTGGGTTTGGTGGAGCTGCTCTGCGATATCGTCAAGCGTGCCTGATATGGTGCTTTGTAGAGATCGAAGTTGCACAAAATTACTATCTATCTGTGTTTGAAGATCTCTTATGTCGCTAGCATGAGTTGATGCGTGGGTCTTGAGATTTAGCGATATGGTGCTGACCATGCTTTGAATAATAGCTTCGGAAGTCCTATGAGACATGGTTAGTCGAGAGGCTACCGGTAATAAGAGTCCTGTCGATCGTTACAGTGATATGATAGAAATGATCAGATTTAGATCATCGAGCACAGATCGTAGGGATTGACGAATTGCTGTTAGCTTCTCTTGCTGGAAAGGGTACGTAACCGATCGCATCGCGTTCGCTGCTCTTCTTGTGACTTTACTTGAGTGCTTCGCGTCGCCGAGCTCGCCTAGGACCCCTTGTAGGGCTTCAAGTTTCCCGTAACAGTTGTTGAGACAGCTTCGGAGCGGCGCCGTGTCGGTTTCAGTGTTCATTTTGGGGAGGAGACTGTTCAGGCTGTAAAGCAACGATACGACCTGTTCAATATCCCGAATCCCGTCTCGTATGTCTTCTTTCCTGCCTCTCACTGCCCTAAGGTACTGGATAAGGCCTTGGCATACCTGTATACCGAGCGATGTGATGCCAACGGCGGTACCCGCCACAGAGAGCGGATCCGACATGGTGGCAAGAGCTGGGTAGAAGGTCTGAATGATGATGGGAGAATTAGAGATTCAAGCGGGGGAGCTGAAGATTCTAGAGGTAGAAAATGCTTGCGCGGGGTAAAATCAGGCTCTGCGTCAGCGAATCTGTTGGGCATTTCACAAGGCGTATCGTTGGTTGGCATTGCGCTTATTCTAGTCATATCATTGGACTGACATGCATGAGACACAAATGAGGCAGTGGCTGTACGGTTGAAATGGGTTACACATGACGACAGTTATGACTTGTCAATCTGGTCAAATAAAAGGAATTGGCTGCAATGTGTTGTTCTGATTGTGATTGTAATTGTAATTAGGTAAATGTTATGTTTCGTTCCAACTAGATTATGACTTCTGCCATCCAGCTCAGACCCCATATATGCTACTAAAGCACATCCTGGTAAAGTTGAAGCTATTATGGTCCTCGTCGATATAGCTCGCCTGCACGAAACTAGAGTTCTTCGCGTGCATAAACCCATAATAAGCCGTTCCATTATATGGTCCATCGACCATCTGCCTCGTTTCCTCCTTGTCAAATGCATTACCCATGCATGCCATGGCATCTGCCTGCCATCCGACGCCGCTCGTGAACTTTCCACATGGGGTCTTGCGTGTCTCGATACATGCAATGACGATAATTGCTATCCCAAAGCCGAAGACAAGCCCGGTGTAGAACTTGTACCAGAAAGATGAGATGCTTGGGATCACCGTAGATCTTGAGCCTTTGATGCCGAGGTACCAAATTGAAATAAGCGTCGTCATGCCGAGGAGGAATAGGTAGAAGAGTAAGACGGTGAAGACTGTAAAGGTGTAGTATGTTGAGCTGCCGATTGTTACGATGAACGAAAGAGCGAGGACGAGAAGAGCAAGTAGGGCGAGGAGGTAAGCGAATCGGAATACCCTGCTTCCCCAGAACGAAGGGTTGCGATACCTTTGTGGGCCAGATAGCGAGGGATTGGTGGACAGAAGCTCGAATGTGGCGCTGCTGCACTCGATCATTTGTGGTGTACCCAAGGGAACGTCTTCCATGGAGGCGAAAGAGAACTCGTCGGTGAGCCAAATGCAACTGCAGAGGCGTAGCAGGCCGAAGAGGGCCACCGGGAAGAAAATGATATCGACGCCCATGAAGATTGTGAACCCAGGTGAGCTAGGGTCGATTTGACTGCTCAGCAATAGAATGATGGCCTGGATCCCTTGAACCGTGATGATGAGAGTTTTGAAGGCGTCGCGAGAGAGTAAAGTTACTCTATCATCATCAGGGAGCTGAACACAGCGCGGACGGCTGTACTGAATAATTTCCTCCGTTCCATCCCATCCTTGATCTGTCCAAAAAAGAGCGTTCGTGGCGGCCAAATCAATTCTGTCCCAATTCTTGGCTCTCAGGCGACGATCAGCGACCATGGCGTATCGCCATAGAATAGACGTCGGATTGTAATGGCAGACCCTCTCATGCCATGGGGGACGACTGAGTGAGAGGTACGCTGGTGAAGGCGCGCCGATGAGAACGTGAGCGACAAGAGGAGCAAGACACAGAGTCAGGACACCGATCCAATCTGAGATGGTGACATTCTGACTCTGATAGGTCAGAGGTTGGATAAAGATTGCCATGTTGACCACCAGACCACTTTCCAATCAATTCCTGAGCTAGGGATCCCAAACAAAACAACAAGGCATTTTTTTTCGAAGATGAAAAGAAGACAAAGAGTCAGCCCTACGAAAGAATGAAAAAACGATGCGCCCAGAAGTTAAGGGGATCAAAACATAGAATTCTGAGGGTTAGTGCTTATTCCTTATACAAGGAATGAGATCCTTTCGACGGGACCTGGTAATTTGAGCAATGAGACGCCTTGTTCGTCGTGCGAGTCCACTAAGAATGGTGAAACGGGGTATTCTGGCCAGTGAGAAGAGGCTGAGACCGATTTCTTGGCAGGGGTACCCATGTGCAAGGACATCTCGGCGCTAAGTCTGGAATTAATTGAAGCGATTGCAACGGTCTAGAATTGATCATTAAGGAATCTAATTATTCTATTCTTTATTCTCATGAAACCCTTCCGCTATCATTATCTTTGTCACGAGGTTTTCCTCTATCTTCTGCTTCGTTCCGCTTCATCTCCATCACTCTCCAGATCCCCTCTAGATATCGCTTCATCCTTCTTCAACTTTTGGTAAAACACACTTTTCTCCCGGATATACTCTCCATACCTAATAAAAACAAACGGAATCGCGCACATAAACACGCTCACAATTCCAAGTAGAGTCGAAGCCCATCCAACACTGAGAGCAGTATACATCGGCGCTGCAGCAAGACAAAGACCTGCTGCTGCAAGATTTCGGAGGCATGAGCCGATGGCCATGGCTGATGCGGAGTATACTCCGTAGCAGTCGCCTAAGTAGTTGGTTAGAGACATGCTGATGAGGATCTGAGCTGCTCCGAAGGGAACGCCGGCCATCATTGGCGATATCCAAGAAATACTCGGCCGCGCTGTCCAACCGAGCCAGAACATTGAGATGACCAAGAGTGGACCACCAATACACGCCAAAGGAAGTCTGCTAAACTCCGTCTTCTGAGCCCAAGGTCGACCAGCCTTCTTGCATTTCGTGTAGTACGCATCCCAAAGTAAAAAGATGGCCATGCCGAGGAAGACACCTGCTGCGATGGGGAAGTACATGAAACCACTGATTTTGGTGGACATGCCGTAAATACCCTTGAAGACAATGGGGTATGTTTGGAAAAACATGTAGTAAATGCTATATGCCAGAGCAATGTAGAGACTTGATGCCGCGACGATGAGTTCTGTGAAAAGCATCTGGACTGGACGAACTAGGACGACGCTCATCAGATTCCTCCAGCCTTTTGCTTCGAGTTCAATTGCGGCGTATGTTTCGGCATTGGCGTTTCCTGTTTTCGAGGCGTCTTTTCGAATCTTCTTGGCTCGTCGTGCAAGAATCGTAGGACCGAAAGTCTCTGGCAAGAGTGCCAGTGGTGGAATAGTCGCACCAGCAACGATTAAACCAACCCAAAATGCCCATCTCCATGACACCTCCGACACGTACCCTGCTATTGTAGGAGCAATGAGCGGACCGCAAATACTCACAGAGTAGAAACATGTCAAAGCCCTTCCTCGTGTAGTCAAATCCGCATAGATATCCGCCATCATACCACCACCAATAGCAGTAGGTGCACTCGCAAAGATACCGGCCATGAGTCGAAACACAAGCATTGAAGCCCAGTTTGGCGCCAATGCACAGGCGAGAGTGAAGATGGTATATCCTGCAAAGGCGGCTTGGACAACGTATCTTCTACCCTCCAGCTCGGAGAGGGGTCCGAAGACCAACGGGCCGAAGAGGTAACCGACGAGGAAAAGGGAGATGGGCAGAGCCAGTTCGGGGTTGCCTTGTGTGTTGTCTACACCGTAGGCCGCGCTCATGGGAGCGGTCACGTTGGCGGGGAGGGATGATGCCAATGTGCCGTTGAAGAGGGTCATTGTTGCGGTGAACAGAACGAACAGCTTTTTGTTCTAAGGAATGTTAGTAAATGGCCATTTACTGAAGTCGTTGCGGAATCATCTTACCCTGGACCAATTGTAGGGATTCTCTGGGTCATCCTTTTCAAAAGTGATGATAGTCTTGCTGGTCTCGGTAGAATTGACC
Source organism: Fusarium sp. MBC 364 (assembly GCA_030777805.1). NCBI lineage: Eukaryota > Fungi > Ascomycota > Sordariomycetes > Hypocreales > Nectriaceae > Fusarium > Fusarium sp. MBC 364. The sequence continues at coordinate 9,294 of JAPFSC010000319.1, read as the reverse complement.
GAAGTGTCCTTTTCATCCAGTAGCACCCCTGGAGGTTCTGTGACTGGTTTGACGTTCTCCATGATGACTGGAAATGGCACAGAATCAATCAGGTCATTTATGCTTACCTCGACCACTGAACAGTAACAAGATTGGATATCTGAAGTGAACGACAAATTCTTGAGCAAGGAAACCTGGATATTAAACGGGAAAATAGCTCTTTTCCATTTTTCTTGTCGTTTATGTTTCCCAATTTGGGAACCGCCAAGCGACGCGCGATTGTGGGGAGCAGGCGTCGTGTATGCGGGTGCGGTACTCCCGATGTCAATGGATCAAAGATCCGAGAAGGCTGTTCTGACGTCCCACGACCTTGGGCGTGACTGACAATTTTCTTTCATATTTTCCTATCTCGGCTTTATGGTACGAGCACTCTTTACTCTGATGGTAGACTACAAATCGACCGGATTGGTGTTCTTCGTTGAGGTGCACGTTAACGTCATGTTTTCTTTTGAGCCGAATGGAAGTGAAAGGGCCTCAATAGATACGAGTTTCTGCTGAAGATCAGATGTAGCAGATCCGAGCAAGAGTCGCTCATCGGTATGACCTCAATCCTTGGTTGTCAACTTGTCACCTCGTCAATCGTACCCTACAGACAGCAAAGACAAAATTACCCAATCAAGACTAGCGCTACGCCCTACACCGAGCGTCCATCATGATGCAATCGAACTTCCCCGCTCGTTTAACCTTTCCTAAAGAGGTAATTCCATACAGCATGTCTCTGACAAATCCACATCATCGAACCATCGTTCTTTTTCGCTGTTTACATACGAAAATAGTCATAGACATCGCGACGCCATGCCGGACCGCGTCGTGAGAAGACGGAATGTCAAGACCCGCAATCGAAATGGCTGTTCCACGTGCCGAGCTCGGCGGTTGAAGTGTGATGAGAAGAAGCCTGAGTGCAATAATGTGCGTTGGCGTTACAATTGAGATAGGCCTGAGCGCGAGTGTGTTACTGACCTGGCTTGTTCACAGTGCATTAAGCTCAGCATACCTTGTGGCGGATACGCGCCTAGGATCATATTCAAAGACCAGAACAAGCTATTCAATAGTGACTCACCGCGACGGACGCGGTCGGGTCAGAGATTAGGCGATTCAGAATCAACTGTCGACTTGGAAGAACAGAACGATGTCGATGATAGCTTCACTGTACCGGAAGACGAAAGCTCTGTTCAAGAATACCTGCCGTCTGCGCCAGACCTGGAGAGGGATGCTATCGAGACTCAACATCCACTCTACCATGTCAACCAACCTCATAACATACTTCACGCTTCGGTGCCCGAGACTTCGCCGGCCTGGGGGACAGGAATTTTAGACGGTACTGTCCTGGATACATCCGCCAATACACCGACAAGTGGCTATCATGGACCTTCACCGTATATGGCGTCGCCAGCGATTACGCCTGGTCCAATTTCTCGTACACCTCTGGGCTATCCTGGCCCAACCTTTTCGTCCCCCCAGTTCGTGCACCAGGAAAGCATACCAGGGACACCTGGTACAGACAGGTTCTTTGGCATCAAGGTGGCCCCTATGATACCTCGAGGATTATTCGAAAGCATGAAGTTTCCAGAAGATATGCTCTACTACCATCATCTTCGAGACACAGGACCTTACGGAGTCCTGTCAGTCTTATACCTCAACGACATCCTTGAAGCAGAGTACCTGAACGGGTCGTTCTATCATGCTGCATTGGCACTATCCGCGCTCAAGATATCAAAGTCCGACGCCCATGCCCATCTTCGGAATCAAGCATCGATACATGCACTAGAGCATTTCGTCTTAGCCCTTGGTGACATTGGCAAGATTGAGGTCGAAGATATCAACACGCCTGCCAATGCAAACAATCAAAGAAAAAGAGAGAATGCAGTTTCCTGGCTGAGCACAGTCCTGTTACTCGCTCACTTCGAACTAAAGCGCGGACAAATGAGACTATGGTGTGTCCACGGTCGTGCAGCTGTCGACTTTCTCTCAACACATCTTGACCTTGTACGGGCTACAGATATCGGTGAATCGCTTGTCCGAGCGTTTTCACGAATAGCGGCTTTGTTGGTCATTTACGATCGAACGCATTCGATCCAGAAACAGGCTATCTCGCCTGAAGTCTCAAATACTTTGATAGAACTCCTTGCTTCATCGAACCTGCCATATGATCGCCAGCTCTACATAGGGCCACGTGTTAATGCCTTGGAAGACGAGTGGAGAGCAAATCTGAGAACAGACGCAAGCTGGGATGCGCGGGTTGACAAGTTGAGATTGGAACTTGAAGACTGGAGACGCAATCTACCACCGGAAGAAGTCCCAGATTTCGGTGATGACGATGTTGTTGAAGAAAATGATGTTGACATCAAACCGCTCACAATATTGACATCACATGAGCCTGTCCGAGCAGCTACAAACTACGCGCATTTTCTCGTCATAAGCCTCCGGGTAGATATGATGTACACGAGTCCCCGGGTAACCCCCGCAGAATCATCATCCACAATCCGCAAGATCTGCCGCTTAACCCTGGGCCTGCCCTACACCCTCTGCGTCAGCGTTAATAATTACGGCCATGGCATGCTTCCTGCAATGCTGGACGCGTACCACATGGCTGATGAGGCCACAGCCAACTGGATCAGAAAGTGGATAGGATCGCGTCCTGATACAAGAGAAGGGATATGGGATATAGAACGCGTGCAAAGATTGATTGCGTATTTAGATAGAGAGTATAAAGGTCAAGGATCGAGAGCGGGTTGGACGGTAATTAAAACAAGGATGGTTGACGAGGATGATGAGGATGAGGAAAGAGGGAAAAGTTTTTGTGTTGAGATTTACTCAAAGGGTAAAAGAGGTTGGAGTATGGACTTTGTAGAGATTGAGTAAGCTGGTTGTCTCGCGTGAGACCAACTCAGACATTAATTGTTAGTGTATAAGCCAACAAAGAATATCACCACAGTAATATGCCATGGTGTCATACCCATCTAATAATACCATCAATGCGCCCATCCAATAAAACCAGTCACGACTTGAAAAAGGGCGTTCAAAACAACCAATCAAAAACACCCTGCTTACAAAAAATCTCACCGACATCGGTCGCTTATAAACCCAGCATGTCAAACCTCCCTGCATGCGCGCCCTTGTGTCAAGCCACCAATTGAGTCACGCACTAATTGGTCAGCCGTCGCTCGTCTAAGCACCCCCAAAGGGGAAATTGTGTACGGCTGGGATGAATAATGGTAATTAACTTGTCAAGTGTAGGGCTGAGTGTGACTCTGACAATTTTGCAATAGGCGCGGAATGGGCGTAAATGACTAGATTTCGGATGCATTGAAATTTGTATATAAGGGTTCCGGTCGTCGTTGAGAAAGAAATTTTTATCATCAAGCAATTCAATACAATCAAGACAGCTACAAAGCTTTCAATCACAAGAATCATCAATAAACATCTTCATCACTCTCAAGCATCAAGCTTCTACTACCACTTATACAAAAACCACTTTTAAAAACTTCACTCAAATCACAATGGAGTCCACCAAGAACAACGCTCAGAAGATCTGGTCCGCCATCGTCCAGCACGCCAAGGAGCACCACCGATCTGTCAACGCTGCAGTCAACACCTACTACCCTCAACCACAAGCGCTTACTCCTCGCTCTGCTGCTGCCAAGACTGTCTACTCGACCTCATCGAGCGCACGAACCTCTTATGAGAAGAACTAAGAGATTTGGCAATCAAGTCTAGAGATGGAGAAAAGCTTGGCTATAGACATGGTCGGAATTTGGGACGTTAATATTAATGACTGATGGGTTGCAATATTGTTTTTAATTTATTGGTTGGGATAGCGAGGAGGCAAAGACTCGGCGCTATAGATACCATTGTTTGCTCGCTTTAGTAAATACGACAAAATTCACTTTCACTTTCAACTCAAGCGATTGAAGTCTTTGCAATTTAATTCGTTGAATATGAAACAAATACGCTCATCGCTAGATAAATATCTCTCTTCTCAACCCAAGAACTCTATCCTCATCTCTACCTCATTCAGTGTTGGCCTGTTATGAACATTAGCAAGTTCCAACCATCATGATAAAAAAAAAAACACTTACGCATTTGAAGGAGCGAATTCTTTCAGTCCCCGAAGTCTCCAACATCTCAAGGTTATTAACACAAGTCTCAGCATCCCTCACAACACCGACACCACGGCAATCATCTCGAGCAAAGAACTCGCAGTTGGTGTTCTCGTGCGCATACATGGCGATCGCCTCGAAGAGGCCCTTGCAGCCCTGGTTGTCTATACCACCACCGGTGTAGTGCGCGCAGTTGACGCCGGGCATGCTCCAGCCGAAGGTGTAGCAGTTACCTTGGTTGCCTTCGAGGATCTGGTATCCTGTTTCGTCGTTGGGGTTGCAGTCGAGGACGTTGGTGTAGGCAGTAACTGGGTGTTGTTAGAATGGCAATTGGCAAAGGTATAGTGATTGGTGCTTACGGTGCCATGCTGAGACGTTAGAGATGGTCGCTAGGACAGCGAGGGAAGAGGCAACAGATAAATGCATTGCGAATAGTTGGTAATTGATGTGAATGGTGATGAGAGTGTTCGGTTGTTCAGATGGTATCAAATTTGAGCTTGATGACCACTCAAATGCTAGTCACGATCAGAACTTATATACCTTTTCTCTCCAACTTCATCAAAGCTCTCAAGACCCGGTTTTCATCTCTCCAAGGACTGATCATCTTATTTAGGAGGCATTGTTCGTGACACTCCGCCTCAAAGGATCTAGGACCGTGCTCGTGGCGTAACTCCAGCGCTGATCCCAAGATCCCTTCGTGGGGAAATTTGCTCCACTTCCGCCTTGCGCTCAGGGCAGAATTGTTTCGACTGGGCTCAGCCACGAGTATGAAGGAATGTTTGATTAATTGTGTAGACAGTAAAAAGCACGATGAACAATTTACGAGGTTCATTATTCGGGGTAATCTCTGGTAATAGCAATACGTTGTAGGATTATATCGCTGCGGTAGTGGCATATTTTAGTCAAGAACTTCCGTGAAGGAATCACCAAGGAGACATGGGTCGGCCGCTAATAGCGTCTTGGTCACAGGGTAATGGTAATGAGCAACGTCTTGTGTAAGCATCGGAGTCATGGTGCTTTAAATGTGTAGTCCGTTGAGGAAAGCCTAATCCCGAACGTGATGAGGAATTGCCATTCAGACTTTGACGGTCGCACTTCCGAAGATGTCCGCAAAAGCATACCAACAAATCAACACTTTTGATCACAATGCTGCTGTTTCTGAGTTCTATGCTGAACAAAATCCGGCGATGAGCAATGGATGGCACCTCCCACTGATAGATCTGAGTCACAAACAGGCCCTTGTCCGGTTAATCATATTTTGTCATTCGTAACATGTTGTTCTACTGTATCGGACGGTACTAGGCAACTGAATATAATTCTTCATTAGGGGAAAACCTCAACGCAGCGAAAAACCCCTCTTTGTCTCATGCAACCCGACCGATCCCAACCATCAATAGCATATGCTTGCTCTGCTATTTCTTAACGCTACATGGCCTGAACTCAAAGTAATGCTTTTGTTCGGGATCATTTTAGACGTGGCGATTAAGGCAGCCATGAGTACATTGACTTGATCAAAGTGTACCATAGAATTTCAAAGAGAGTTGACAAAGTGTATCCTTTAGTAGGTCGAACAAGGCCTGAAGGGGGATTGTTGGTAATTCGGCCGTGATTGACCAATTCCACCGGGCTTATCAGTTCCTGGTTGGCAATGATTTCGTTGGTGAAATGAGCTTCGACTTTTTTGCTGTCTTTCTCGACCCAGGCGTTCTCTTGCGCCCAGTAGACCCAAGTTCTGCATCGAAATTTGAATTGCTTCTTGTAGACAAAGATAGATGACTCAGGAGGAACGCGGTACGTGTCAGTGACCCTTGTCTTGGTCGCTGTTTCGACTGAGGTAAAGGTTTTGGTCTCAGTTGAGGCGTTTACCTCGGCGGAGAATCCCCACCCGCTGAAGCCGGCGCTGGCTGAGACGGAATCCGAAACTTCTTTGCCTTGAGTGACAGTCATTCCAATCTCTGTTTCCATCTCCTTGACGCGCTCGCCTTTACTCTCGTTCTCAGAAGATCCATTCAATCGAAATGAGCTCAATATCAACGATCACGGCGCTTTGAGAGCCATCATCAAAAACCTGACGCTGTTGGCCGACGAGGACGGTGCCATCTGCAACATCCTTCAGGTTTCTTGGTCCACTCTTGAGTTCATGGCCGCCAATGACAATTCTGTCGGCAAAAGAAGGTGTTTCGTTCTTGGTCATGATGCCAACGACGGGAGAATGGTATTTGGATGAAGTAGTAAGGTTTTGAGTATGGGGAATCAGATGGAAGATGTGAGTTTGTGTAGAGAAGTGTCCTTGGGAAAAAGATGGAGATTGTCTTGCTATATATAGACAAAACACGAGCAAATGTACTCTAGGGAACTGACTTTGCATTTCAAAATTATCATGTGTGCGACAGTGGAATCAGGCTTATGCAAAGCTCGTGATCGTGAATGTGTGTTTCAACCTTTAGGGGAGCATGACGATTATCCATTGAGGCTTGCACAACGCTTTGCTGGTGGTGCATTTCAACCTGCATGTTTCAGCAGGTTAGGAAGTGATATGCTGACAAATTGTTGAGATGCACATTCAATCCTCTGTGATAAAGCAACTACAGGTCTCAATTACTCGGTGTTGATCAATTGACTAAACGGTAGCGGTGCTTGAGATACTGTTTTCTCTTTCCTCGTATTACAAACATTAGAAGGAAGACCACCTTTGAGACCACTTTCCACTAAGCACGACATACATTCCATATATGACTAGGAGCAGACAGGGATCTACTTTTGGGAGTATCTGAAGCGTGAATAAATCTACATCTAGATTCCTCCTCGAACTACTGCTCCAAACCCATCTACCACCAAAACTATATTTAGGTAGACGACGCTTAGTAATAAAGCATGATTTTGATTAGCATGGAAAGGTTAGAGGTACCACTTCTGGTTTCCTCACGGTTCTGCAGGTTAACGAGAAAACACTTCTGAGGCCTCTAAGACAAAGGGCATATTGTGAGACAGAAAGCACTGGATTTACGCATGAAAAATGAATGCAGGCGCCACCTGCAGATAGGCTATTAGTGTATCGCTCGTCCTGGAAAAGCCTCCATTGAACGGCAACTGCCGTGAGACACGGCTCGATGATCGGTCGGCCCGCCCTGTCTCAGCGCGGCACGCAAGACGCTAGAACGGGCGATTCTGACAAGCCATGCTCCGCGCTCTCAAAGGTAAATAGCCAATGATACCAACTCATCAGACTGAGACAGCGTTATCGTAAACTCTACTATAGTTGAGTGCATTTTATATCAAAGTGTCGGTGAGATTTGAGTCACAACGTACTGAAACATGAAATCTGAGTGGTCTGGCAAATCAGTCGAAGCGGGTAGGTTACGGGCAGGCCGGTTCTCATTGCCAAGGCAGGTATTTACAAATGCAAATGCCGTTTGTAGCGAGAAGTCCTTTTTCAACTATTCAATAATAAGATGATGATACAAGCATCATCCGCAAATCATATTGAGCACAACAAGCAGTTCAAAAGGTTTCCTGAGAAAAAAGAAGAGGGACGGGACGCTCAGGGAATTAACATGCATGCATGGCATGGCTCGCATGGCAAATTGGCAAAAATGAATGTCGGTGGAGAGGCTCGAACTCTCGACCTTTGGATTACTCTGACCTAGGGCCAAATCACAGGATTTCACTATGAGACCAACGCTCTAACCAACTGAGCCACACCGACATTGGTGATCAGATTTCATCCGATTTCTTGGTGGCGAGCAGGTTTCAATTCTCGGTACAAGAAGGCTAAACTGCGTACTGCTCACTCCATTCCGCACTTTCCACGAACGCTTTCTAGATGTCAGTATACTTGCATAGATTTATACAAATTACTCATGGAACTCTTTTCGAGATAACAGTTGACATGCAGAATGAATTGATTAGTTCTCTATTTTTTTTTGCAAACCAATTTCAGGTCGTCGTCTGAGAACGTTTTGACGGTTCCTCGCAAACCTTTTTCATCCCGTCCCTGCAGCAAGACTAGCAACAAGTCGCAAGTTAGACAAATGTTTTCTGTCGCTCTTCATAGTTGAACTTGAGCACAACACCATACAACTCTAAGACTTCGTTCGCCGACATTTTCTCACCTGTCTTGCGCGCACTCAAAGCCTTCCCGACAACATCCGGGCATCCTTCCTGTTGCAAAGCCCATTTCCCCCCGTTCACTTTCGACGAGATTACTCCAGTAACCATATATTGCCAGCTTCGACAAGCGTTGAGAACACTATTGGCCGAGTTGGCCTCATACATTCGGTGCCATTTGAGAGAATCAGCCATTCCATCCAATGTCCATGGCCGAGGAATCTCACCAAACGCTTTGTTGATGGGTAGACCATAAAGACAGCGGCCAACTTGACGACCCATCGCAATGTCGAGAAGGAACCAATGACTCGCTTCCTGTCCTGGGTCGAGGCTGACATGGTCAGACTGGCTAGGTCCTGTGTTCAGGTTGAGCTCGAAGCGGGGATGGCGACTGGCTGGATTGACTGATTTTTGAGCGTAGGCAACAAACTCGAGCTTTGTAGCTGGGCATGGCAGGGATGCTTGGTTTATGCGAGATATAATGGCTTGCTTTTCTGAGGTTGAGAGAGGTGTTTTGACAATTGCTTGAACGTCGAGATCGCTGAGGCCCGGTTCGAAGGCGTCGTAGCTGGCTGAGCCGAAAAGATATACGCCCACTAGTTGATCATCCAGGTGGTCGACAAGACGTTTGACCAAGTTGTCGAGGTACGCCTGAATGTTGTTTGGTGAATTGTTCGCCATAACCGCCAATTGTTCTCCGGGGAAAAGACCTGCTGTCGCGCAGTGGCTACTAGCTGCAGTGAGAGATGGTGTTTTCAAGCGAACAAGAAGGCATAGTTCCACCTAGCGATAAGAAGTGTGCGAGGCAGGTTAATGGTGATGGAACAGCCAGAGAAGTGGGGTTGATGTAGGCTGCAAGTGTGAGTGACACTAATAACGAGTCCGCGGAGTTCCAGGGAGTCACGACTCCTCTCCGTCAGCACAATGCATCAATGAGCTCATCAATTACAAGCCAAAAGAAATAGTCAGGTTACATACACATAAGGCAGTAGTTTGATAGCTGATGTACGTAGCAAAAATGCTGCCAATGGCAAAAACATACAACAGC
>JAPFSC010000318.1:0-86225 GCA_030777805.1 Fusarium sp. MBC 364 | reverse complement strand
CCCCCCCCCCCCCCCCCCCCCCCCCCCCCCCCCCCCCCCCCCCGGGCACAGGACGATGGATGAAGAGTACCCAGAATGCGCTACGAGTGACACCAGCATCATGATAGGCCACTACGATGTTCAGTACTTCAGATTGTCCTGCTTGATGATTGCCGCCGTTGCTCTGCTAATCACCTGGTAAAAAGCAGAGATGTTTGAATCGCCTGGCTGGGCTGTCTGCCTTGTGAAGTGGCTGAGTAAGTGTCAATGATTGAGCCTCATTTTCAGAAACCCTGCTACTATTCTTCATTGGCGCGCGATTGTCCCCTGAATTCGTCGCTTTCAAACCGGGGTGATATGTCTCAAGCAGGGATTCTGACCAGTCGACGTTGAGATACTTACAGTAATAGACGTGCGGAGTCCACTGACTGCGACAACAGCAGCATTCTAACTCAGTCGATAAGAACAGAGTTCTGCTCATGATGATCTCGGATAAGTACAAAGGGTCCTCGGTGAGATGAAGGGATAAAGATAAGGAGGTTGAAGTGCTTCTACGGAACGCGAACAACTTTGAACAACACGACGATATATGGTTGAAGATAGTCGTTTATTCCAGTCCTTTCTTTAGGTCAGCTTTCGAATCGTACATTTGAGAACAGTGACCAGGTCGCAGTGATTCAGACCGGTGAACCTACCCTATGGCTGTGATTTTCCGAGCGGAACTTCCGAATTTGTCTACCCCCGAACCAATAGGATGGGAACCAATGTCAGAGAAGCGTAAGCTGAAAATGTCAGGCATCAAGGAGCGTCATTTCCCTCAATTTGACAATCCTAACCATGTGCTATCAACTATCCGAGGTGTATTCGTCATGTCGCTGCCCTTATTATATTCACGCTGTTGATCGTTGCGCGGCTTTTGGTCGGTCGGGTCACCCCATTCAAAAACGCACCATCGTCGTTGGCTACAACTGCTCATTGCACTACCCCTCCCGTACAGCGGATGGGAGCATTGCCATCGAAGATCATGTATCCGACCATGAAGAAAATGCGTCTATCATTAGCTACAGTTCCGCCCCGTCCACAAATCTGACCTTTCCAGATGACGCAAAACAGGAAGCTGTGGATAGACTATTCCACGAGCTGCTCAATGAGTTTAGTCTCAGACACCTCTGGCCCCAGATCGTGAGGCTGTCTCATGGAAAGAACGAGGCTGTTCGCATTATTGCCAGGTACCTATTTCATTTGTCTTGTGACTTGAGGACACGAGCAGATAGTCGGCTGGACAAAGATGCTGCAAGATTTGTCAGTGTATCTCGACAGACTGTCGCCGACCGTATCGTTGAATGTCACGTCAATGAGCTCCTCGAAGTAGATGATTGGGCTAGTCTAGGTCCCAAGGACGCGTTCGACAAGGCATTCTTTCGGGTATCGAATACGAAGAACGAAGCATCCCTCAACACGGCAAACGCAGAGGTCGAAGAGATAGAGGATCTGGACACAGATGAGAAGAAAATAATCTTCGAGCACGTTCAGCAATTCATCTTCGAGGGCGCGCCGTTCCAAAACTTTGTTTCAAATCTGAAGTTGTTTGTTTCAAGTGACTCAGATACTACGTCCAAGATCACCACAAGGATGAGGCAGTCTTTAAGCCATATTGCTATGAGGTACTGGAAAAGCCCCAAGCTAGACCACCAGACCCGTATATCTTGGTCATGTGCAAGTATCACCGTCCCAAATCGTGGTAGCATTGCCCCTAACGTCCTACTTTAGCGTTGCGGGCAGCAAGGACACGACGATTACGTTGAGAGACGCTTAGGCGCTATCGAAGAGTTGCAAGACTTGCTGAGAGACTATGAGACGATGACTCTTGAGCTCGCGGAAAATACCGGATCCACGACAGCCAAAACAAATGCGGCAAGTTTTGTCTCGCTTGTCAAAAAGGTGTTTTTCTCTTTTTTGTTGGAGGGGGAGTCAACGAAGCTACCCACATTCAACCACGCCACGAAAGGCCAAAACTTGGGTGAACCCTGCCAGTTGTCATCTACCACCACGGCATCAGCTATGGACCCAAAGCACAAGTTTCTAGTAGTTTGCGCCCCATTCGCCAGATGTGTCTCGAAAGCACATCAGCCTGATGTTTGCAAGATTCACTCGGATCGAGACTTCTTCAAAGCATTGCGACAGACTTACTCTGATTCTCGGCGTGCCCTCAGATGGCGATGGTTTAGGCGCGTATCATCGATAGACTTTGTCAAGGTACGCAACACCATTCCTTCTGGTACCAATGCTAATAAGCTGGGCACCAGTTTGAGATATTCCTCAGCGAATTGGTCAATGTTCAACAATGCCCATCACTTCCAGAGAGTCAAGCAAGAATGGACTACGACTTTGAACAATGCGACACCGATCCACCCATCAGTCCCAGCTACTTATCGCATCTTTTTGAGAATCCAGAACATGCTGAAGTGCTTCCCGTCTTATTTAACAGAGTACCAAAGAAGTTAAAGAATAGACTGTGTGCCTGCCCCCGCAAAGGTAGCTCAGTCGGCTGGGGTATCAGATTCGTCGAGGGACTCGATCCGCTAGCTGTATTTCTTTGCGGATGCGTCGGATTCGTTGTGTCACTTGCTGTGTCTCTGGTGTATACGCTTGTGATGGATGATATTCAGGGCGGCTTCGCTCTTGGTGCACATATGCTTGCCTTCTTTTTGTTCTGTGGAGGGTGTCTTCATTCTGCGTCCCAATGAGACGTTGGCTCTGACTAGATACATCTTGCGGCTGCATGGAACGAGTTGATAAAAGCATCCTTCATTGCTGGCTGCCCCTGCAACTCCGCATCTCTCGCTTGAACAAAGCCAGTATTTCCCTGTGCATACTGCCAGCCTCTCCGCAAAGTCCGTAAACCCCGTAGCCCAGGCAGCAAGAATGCGGAGATTGATTCCTGGCGGCTGTACTATCCGATAGTCTCAACTCTGCCCAATGACAATGTATCCGTATTCATTCCCAATCCGAATATTAAAACTCAATCAGACGTATCTCTACTACCCTGAAACCGGATCCTTTCTATTCTAAACCCGACAAAAATTACCATTGGCAGCTATATGATCAAGTGTCATGATGTCTCAACGAGATTTCTCTACGTTACCTCATATGGTGGATAGCTCAAGCAATGTCAAACGCCATTGTCTGAACGTATCCCCGGGCGAGATATAGCGGCTTAATATACTTCTCGACAATTGCCGGATCGCCGACGAGAACTTGGAGACTTTGCATGAAGACGGTCATCTCGGTACTAACAGGAAATGGCTTCTAGGCGCTGTAAAGGAATGGCGACACAACTACGATTGGTAAGGAGCCGCTATTGCACGCATGACATCGTCCTAACCTACTCACCAGGAAGAAATGGGACGACAAGTTCATTACCACATTATATAATTAATGTGCAAAACACCGAGAGCGATGTCTATACGATCCACTTCAATGCTCTTTTCCCTAAGCGCAAAGATGCCCTTGCTATCTTCTTCCTCCATGGATGACCCGGTTCCAGGGTCGAGTGTCTGCCCATGCTGGAATTCGTACAGCAGAAATATTTATCTGAGTCTTTACCATATCATATCATCGGTCTTGGTTGGCTTTGGCTTTTCCTCCAGGCCGCCTCTGAACAAAGACTTCACTGTTTTGGACAATGGTCGGATTCTAGTCAAATTTATGCATGCTTTGGGCTTTACATCTGATCATGGGGGATACACCGTCCAAGGTGGTGACATCGGCAGCTTTGTTGGGAACCGAGTTGCTGCACTCGACCCTGAGACTTGTCGTCTTCTACACGTTAATACCCTGACGATGGAATCACCTGAAGGGACTGACATCGAGGAGGATATCAAGGCTGGAAAATACACTGAGAAAATGAGTCTCTCGACGCCGGGAACGAAGTCCGGTCCCGGGGTCTCTCATACGCATTGATTCAAGGCACACGACCTGCAACTCTTGGCCTAGCCATTGGGAGTAGCCCAGTGACACTACTATCTTGTTAAATTCCCCTTCCTGAATCCTAAAACCACGAAAGGTCGCTGAAAGAATTTAGAATTGGAGAAAAGCTGGTAGAATGGTCGAACCCTTCTTGCAAACCCTCATTGGAGCTTATGCTTACGAATGTCTCCTTCTACTGGTTTTCTCGGTGCCTTCCCACATCGATCTAGCACTATAGGCTTATGGCTTCCGGTGTTTCGGGTCTCGGGTCACAGCTCGAAGGCGTCAAGTGTCCCGTTGGATATTCGGCGTTCCGACGAGAGATGGGCAACCCGCCAAAGGTTTGGTTAGACCGACTAGGAATCGTCCAGTGGTACAAGACTCACGATCAACTAAGTTCATTTGAGGATTTTGAGTTCGTTTTGTTCAGGTTCATGAGTTCTCAACCAGCTAACCTGCAATTCTGGGTGACCATTTTGCAGCGCTAGAGCAGCCAGAGGCTTTGTGGGAAGATATAAAAGGGTTCCTGGGCCATGCCAACAGTGAGTAGCCCACCAGACTTGACCTGTGCGGATACGTCAACTTGTGAGATGATGCCAGCTTCCTGAGGGCTAAAAGAAAGGAAATGTCACTAAACTGAATTGCTCGGACATCCTGCCCCCTTTAACCTTTGTTTTCAGCTCTCTCTTGACTCCTTCCAGAATCGGAAACGTGCTCATCTTAATTGTCTCAGAACCTGGTCAAGATACCATTTTTGATGTGACGGTCTGTTGGTTCTTGTGCTGTTGGTAGTTCTGTCCCACTTTTATATGCAGGTAGGTGGCCACGTTGGGAAAAGAATAGGAAAGCGAACAATACAAGAGAAACAGAATAAAGTCCGGCAAAAAGATGAAGTAGTAAGACAAGGAAGCAATTAACAATACAAGGAAGCCATTTGAGCCTACGAGTGGGTTATGAAAACTATGTAGTCCTTCCGGCTTGTGAAGTTGATGATCAGATCATCCAACTCTCGGACTTGAACTAAACTACTTCTGCATACTTGAATGCATGGTGAGCAGGGATCAAGCTCCCGACTTAATTAGAAGGCCATGCCAAGAATCTGAGGGCCAGGATTTGGACACCCAATAAATACGGATGTCTTCCTCCATCTTCCGAATTCCCCCCCTAAGTCAATCAACCTCTTCATCCATTATGCGCTTCCCAGCATTCCTCTTCTTGACGGGTTCATTACTAAGAAGCTTCGGCTCGTGCGATACTGAATTTCTCAATCCGCCAGATTGGAGTGACGATGAGCGCAATCGTGACAACCTTGACAAGAACAGACGCTATGTCGTTGGCGAAACAATACCGCTGGAATGGGAGACGGACCGTAGCAGTGAAGATATTGCTCTGAATTTAGGCCAAAACCTCTATTCATCATTCAGGTACGCCCCGTTGAACAGTCAGTCAGATCCGCTAAGCAGTGTGTTGAAGACTTATTGCTAATGGATCTCTAGAGGCCGACACGAGCTGGGAAGCCAAGTACTACACGTGGGAGGGAATGAAAAAAGGTGAAGACGCCGTATACTACTTCGTATTATTCGACCCTGATACGAAAGATCGTCTTGCCTATTCTCTCTACTTCAACGTCACCGCCCCCCAAAAAGACAGTACAAAAACCATCACCGCCCCTGGAAGCACCGTCACTATTTCCCAAGGTCCATCCATGAAACCCGAAGCAACATTCACAACGATCCACAGCACACCAGAAGTAACAAAGCCAGTGAGAAATGAAGACGAAAGCAACACCAAATCTGGAATGTCTCAAGGAGAAGTGGCAGGCGCAGCGGTCGGTGGTGTCGTCGGTGGCCTTCTCATCTTCGGGGTTATTGGCTGGGTGCTATGGAGGAGGAGGATGGGAAGTAAGACCAAAGCAGCTGCAACCCAATATCAGGAACAGGCTGTTGGGACAAAAGCCGAGTTACCCGGGGACGATAGGGCTCATCCTTCTGAGTACGCAAGAAGTCCGACAGGGATTTACGAGGCACCCTGACGAGAACCGGAAAGCTGTTCACGATGCACATGAAACCAAGAGAAACAGCTGGAGTGTTTGTGATATGACTCTGTTTATCAAAAGAAAAAGCACAACAGTAATAATACCTACTTGCCCACCCTCACACCCAATTGGTGCTTGACTTCGGGTATGACATCGCGACCTATATGACAGACCCTTAATTCACATGTCGTCTGTTATCGGCAGAGTCCGTTCCAAGCTCATGGGGGTTTCTGTCTGCCCCATCCATCTCGGGCAAAGTTCCCATAGTTTGAGGATAGCCATAGTTATGATCAGTGGCTGAGCTCATGTGAAAGCTGTCGCTTCGAGGAGACGGTAGTGACGGGGAAGGTTTGTTGTAGTAATCTGACGACACACCGCTGGGATAGTGAGGAATGACAGTGCTTGCTGACTGGAAGTGATCTAGTCCACATGTTAGGGCCCCTTCTACTTGAGGACAGAATGTTGGATTACTTACGATCGTTGTAGCTCATAGGCGTCGGCTGAGTTGCCACGGAGGCTCTATGTGACTGGTCAGGTGCTACCATGCCATTCGCGTCTCTTTGCCTCCGTCGTCTTCTCCAACACAAGAAAGCTAGGGCGGCTATGAGTGTGATGGCCAAAGCAGCAGATCCAACAGCGATGCCCGCTATAGCGCCAGTGCCCAAGCCACCATCACCATCACTCGCCGAAGAGCTTGATAACGCATTGGTTGCTGACTCTGAAGCCTCACTCGCTGTGGTACTTGAAGTAGTATCTGCTGTTGAACTTGAAGCGGCACCATCGGGGTCCAAGAATGATTTTCGGAGGCCTTCTCTCTTCGTCAAGACAGCGGCTACGAGTTGATCCGTTGGGCAACCATCGCCGCAAGCATTTGTCTCGCAACAACCCACGAACGGTGGATCAGGCCCAATGCAACTCCACCAGATCTTCGCCTGTCGACTATCATCGCAACTTTGTGGTTTCAAGTCGTCGTATCTGTCGGGATCGAAGCTAAGCGACCGCAAGTTCTCTTTAGGACAGATGCCGCTACCACCTTTGCAGGGATCGGATGTGCAACATCCTATGAACTCGTTAGTGGCCCCTTCGCATATATATAATTCGGAAGAAGAATCTGGACAGTTGAGGCCGAAAAAGTCGACCGTCTTGTTGTGTGAGGTAGCCATTTGGAATCTGAAACAAATGAGAAACCAGGAAGTCTGGATGCCAGCCCTGGGTATTAATATGCCTCAGGCGTCAGAAAGTGGCGGCACCAGCTGAACAACCATAATCATGGAAAAAGCCTCTCAGTCGAGAACAAAATGTCATCAGTGCATTGTGTAACATTTACAGCTCGTATGGTTGAACGCCTGAGACACCCCCGCTTCTCGCTTCATGTCCCTATTTGGCGACATTTATCGCAAAGGTTGCATGGAGTTCAAACTGTCCTGCAAGACGTATCCGATGTGGCTTGGACTTGCACATTGCTTTTATCCTACCACCCGCCACTGAGAAAGCAACACGATTTGCGTCATCTGCAGATTGGCCTTGGCTGTGAGGACAACGCCGTCTTCTTACTTGTCACAAAGAGTCTGACTCAGGTCATCCGACCTGCACTTTCGGGTTCCAAGTTTCAATCATTTTGTCTAGCATGTACCTCTCATGGGTCACCAGGGAATAAGACAATGATAATAGCATTGATGTTATAAAACAAGACTTGGTAAATATGATAACGAGACAGCGACAGGGAGGTGCGGGTGATACGCATCTGGCGGCTCAAGTAGATAGTTTGTAAGCTTAAGCCGGGCCGGGATCGGATAGATCATAGTGACCTACAGTGGCTGGTTCAGTCAGCGCTAGCACAAACCTACTGGGGTTATCGTACCAAAATGTCTTGAACTGAGTTCACTAGAAACTACGTCCCGCAAGTTAGTGGGAGTCTATTTATTTTCAGCTCCTCAAACTAGTCTTCTTTATGAAGTTCAGTGCGCTCCCTGCTCTCAACCATTCAAGCTGATGTGAATGAAACGAGTGATTCAGCTGAGCCGTCCACTGCTTTCCATCCTTTGTGGAAACCTCCATTGTAACCTGTTTATCCGGCTTAAGCGCACTGCCATCGACACCTAATAGACTTATAACATCACCCTCTTGTATCTTATCGTAATCTACCGGGTCCACAAACGTCAGAGGAAACATGCCCTGCTTCTTGAGGTTCGTCTCATGGATCCGAGCAAAGCTTTTAGCTATGACAGCAACACCGCCTAAGAATCTGGGTTCCAGTGCAGCATGCTCTCGGGAGCTACCTTCCCCGTAATTGTTGTCGCCGATGATGCACCACTTGATGTTTGCGTTCTTCATTGATAGAGCTGCCTCGTGAACAAACTTGACTTTGCCATCTGTTGGATCTCGTGTTTTGCCAGTCATTTTGAGCGATATCACGTCTGGAAGGAAGCTGTTCGAGGCTCCTAGAAGCATGTTGTGGCTAATGTTTGTAAGATGACCTCGGTAGTTATACCACGGTCCAGCGGGGGAGATGTGATCTGTGGTGCATTTCCCGGCGACCTTGATAAGAACTTGCATGTTATCTGCTTGTCCATCCTTCCATGGCTCGAAAGGTGTGAGTAGCTCCAGCCTGTCGCTTCCCTCGTCGATGATGACCTCGCAATCCGATGTAGGATTGAGAACAGGCGGCTGGTACAGATCGTTGCCGGCAATAAAGATCTGGGGAAGCTCGTTGGCTGCCGGAGGAGTGAAGTGGAATTCTGATGGGGCGCCAGATTCATCGATGAAAGGAACAGTGTCGGTCATGGGGTTAAACGATAGATCTCCGGCGTAAGCGAACGCGGTAGCGATTTCAGGCGAGGTAACAAAAGAGTGTGTGGCCGGATTTCCATCATGACGGCCAGTAAAGTTACGGTTGAAGCTGGAAATGACGGAATTGTTCTCAGCTCCCACAACATCAACATCTTTCCTGTCCCATTGACCGACGCACGGTCCGCAAGAATTATTCAGAACAACAGCTCCAGCTTTTCTCAGAGCCGGCAAAATCCCGCTCTTTTCTGCTGTCGCGCGAATTTGTTCACTTCCAGGGCTGACCATGAACGGTGTCTTTGGTTTCGACATTCCTGCCTTCTTGGCTTGCATAACGAGGTTGTAAACCTTTTCGAGGTCTTCGTATGAGCTATTGGTGCAGCTACCCACCATGCTCTGGCTGATCTTTGACGGCCAGGAGCTCTTTTCGACATGGTACTTGAACTCGGAGAGAGAATGAGATAGATCTGGTGTAAAAGGGCCGTTTATATGAGGTTCTAGCGTCGAAAGATCAATCTCAATCACTTCGTCGTAGTAGTCTTCGCTTCCACGGTCGGCTGTAAGTAAGCTCTCCCTGAAAAAGTCGGCATACCGAGCAATATCTCCTCGTTGCGTCGCAGAAAGATATCTTGCCATGGCCGGTGAATAAGGGAAGATGCACGACGTTGACCCGACCTCGGCAGACATGTTGCAGACAGTTGCCATGGCCGTGGCTCCAAGCGTCTCAGTACCCGGTCCGAAGAACTCAATGACTTTGCCCTTCCCGCCTGACACGGTCAAGATGCCAGCGAGTTTGCAGATGATGTCCTTGGAAGAACTCCATCCCGAGAGCTGCCCGGTAAGACGGACTCCTAGGACCTTTGGACATACCAGCTCCCAGGGCATGCCAGCCATGGCATCCACAGCATCAGAACCCCCAACACCAATACCAAGGGTTCCCATTCCACCTGCATTTGGTGTATGAGAGTCTGTTCCAATGAACAAGCCGCCCGGAAATGCGTAGTTCTCGAAAATAGTAGTATGTATAATACCAGCGCCAGCCTTCCAGTACCCGATGCCGTATTTCTTAGCAGCACTACTAAGAAACGCATACACTTCTCGGTGATCCCTGGAAGCCCGTTCTAGGTCTTGCTCTGCGCCATACTCGGCGACTATAAGATGGTCGCTGTGCACAGAGGTAGGCACCTGGACCCTCGGAAGACCCGCGCTGATGAATTGTAAAAGTGCCATTGTAGCTGTCGCATCGTGGCAGGCAACGCGATCGGGCCGCAGGCGCAAAATCGTTATCCCTCGTTCAATTGATCCCAATACCCAATCATCGTTGTCATGTGTCAAATGGCTGTAGAGGAGCTTTTCGGAGAGGGTCAAGGGTCGTTTGTTTGCGCCTTGAACGCGGCGGAGGGAGTCTAATCGAGTGCTGTAGTCAAGCGTATTGTACTTGTGAGCGTGTCAGATTTGATGATAGAGTAATTGGAGTTTGGCTATTTACTCGTTCAAGTGGGCTCATTGCGACATGAGAGGCCTGTGTCGCTAGACATCGACGAGCTTGAGCTAAGGAACGTGGGCGTGCAGAAATCCGTCGCAGGGCACATCTTGACATGGTAAGCGCCATGATTGAAAATGATATGAGTTTACCATGGCCATCATTAACCCGACAGCTATGGCGGTTTATATAATAAATAATCAAGACGCTTTCATTCGTTGTTGTACTCCTATACTACCGGATCCGAGGTCTGTCACGTAGTCCGCGCACCGATATCTCCGAGATCGCCACCCCGGACTACGCCGCATCCCCCGCAATTGGACGTCTCATGCCAGGAACCGGAGTTTTAGTCTATCCCGGACGGATCAAAGTCTTGATTTCCCTTCAAGGGAAAATTTCACGCAAGTTCGGATTGATTAAAGTCTGTCAGGAAGATCTCTGTCTCGATTGGAGCCTGTTCCGGTTCCAGGCTATGGGATTTGACCAGGGAACTCTTCGATATTCAAGTCCTGCCCTTGCCAGAGACAGGCTTGACCGGTCTGAGGCACAATCTGTAGACACGCGTGTTTGGCCATCACACTGATGAGGATGGGTATAGGAGAGTTGAGAAGATCAAATTCAGGGTCATTCAACGTTGTTACTTGCTTAATGTGCCTGTCCCAACCAGCCAGGCGAACTTTCTAATGGGCATTGTTATGGATGGCCATCTAAGTCGCGCTTCAAGATACGCTAGATAGTGCCATATATGACTAACATTCCTCCAAGGCGGTTTTGATATGCTACTCATTGAAGAGCTCGCAAGACTCTATGATCCCCTCCCATATATCCTAGCTTCCTATCGCGAAGTGATCATCCAATCATGTTCAGCCATTACCATGACCAATAATCAATTACCAAATCGCGACAGGATCCACAGTGCTACCATTCAATTCTGACATCACTTCGGAAACTCTATCTATTCAAGCTTTTTTCTACCCCTCTTATGTCGTTTTCCAATTCTCGGCCTGTTTCCACAAACACCTGTTATCTCTACCTTTATCCTCGTTCGCTTTGCCTTTCGTCATGGCATCAGTAAGTTACAGAGCAATGCCTACAGAATGCCTATGCTAACAGTGCTGCTAAGCATAGGTTCGTGTTGTTGGACCTCCCTCGTCTTGATTTGACTTGTAAACTCCAGGGCCTGCGCTTATTCCTAAAGAAAAACCAATATGGGATCTCCCCCTAAACTTGGAATCTCCCAGGCCGATTAAGTGATAACTTGATTCTCACCTTGCGAACCACCTTTGCGGAACTGACAACATTACTGGTTCTAACTTGCTTATAGTATCGCTGTCCATCGTTCTGTGATTGAGACATCTGGTCAAGTAAGGAATGGGGTTTTAAGATATGCTACCTTCAAGATATCCCGTGACGGCAAAGAGATTATCGTGGATCAAAGTGGCAACAATCCAGAATGGGAATTGTTTCTTGAAAGCCTCCCATCATCCAAACCCCGGTTTGCAATGTATTACTTCAATTCCGACAATGGATTGAGACTGATGTAGGAGTTGTATTACTATTCTATCGCAATAACCACTAATAGGTCAAAAGGAACAAGCCCATTTTCATTCACTGGTCCCCTGTTACGGCTCGTGTTAAGGCAAGTGACTTTTGCGATAGTGTTGACATTCCACTCTATGAGACTCTAGCTAATGTGTTTGCAGATGAAAACGAATTATGATTCCTCTAGTCTTTTCCTACGAAGCTGGCTTTCCTTCTTTGGAAGACCTATCGAAGCTACCGATTACGAGGATCTCGATTACAACAAGACTGCTAAGTTTGTTAGGGAGCAGTTCCGACCTGCACGAGGTGATCATTTGCTCTGTTGATTCTTACTGAAAAATGCAGAGAAACTGATGTTCTAGTATAGATGTCAAGACGAGGATTAGACTTATCGAGCATCTCAGTTGCGCGAAATCAACAACAGGTCCTTCGATCAGAGACAGATCTGATGGTAAACGATGCAGCAGACCTTTTTCAAAATGCAAGAAGTCCAAGGTTCTAAAGCACCATGAGAACATCATGTCAGTCAGCCACTGAAGAAATGATATATTTGATAATTCTGAAAACAATAGTTACTCCACCAGTGGTCCTAGTGAAGTGAATTGAGAGCAGTCTGGCTGCCAAGAAACTTAAATACTAACCCTACCACTTGGGCTTCTCGAAAGCCTTCTCCGTCAACTTGACAACAAAAGCACCTCTCTCGATAGTGTTGATAAAGATGTACCCAGACTTGAAGAAAGCATAAGAAGACCAAGTTCCGACAAAGGCAACGGTGCCACCACCAGCAAGGTTGTCGTCCTCAGGATAAATATCGAACCAAGCAGCTTCATAAACACCAGCACCAGTAGGATCAGAGGGGATTGAACGACCATCAAGAACACGAAGACCGGCGCCGTAGTGGGATTGGTAGATGTAGCTGTCCTTGACGTACTGGTTGTGATCGATCGACTTGGTGGGGTGCTTGAAGTGACCGGTTTGCTTGGGCTTTTCGAGATCGCGGATGTCCCAGATGAAGGTCACGGGATAACCATCACCACCAGGGCCAGTGCCGTCGCGCTCGTCGAGTTCGTCGTCCAAGACGAGGAACTCTTGGTTCTGGGCGTCGAGGACCCAGCCCTGGTGGGTGTATGCAGCACCCTCGTAGGAGATACGGGAGATGATGTTGGTGACGTTAGCCTTGTTGGTCACATCGTAGATTGTGAGAGTATCCTCGTTATAACCGTAGCAGATATCGCGACCTTGGTAACGCTTGTCAGGTCCACGGTAGACAATACACTGCGCATCATGGACATAACCATCACCCTTGGCGCAACCAAGAGACTTGGGCTTGGAGGGATCAGTGAGATCGAAGAAGTTGAGACCAGAAGCACAGATAGGGTCATTTCGTGGCATAGCGCCGACAGCAACGGCGTACTTGAGCTCCTCGTTAACCACGACATTATGCGCACGACCAACAGGCAGCAAAGCGTTGAAGTGGCTAGTAAGGTCCTTCTTGGCGTCAAAGACAACAGGCTTCTTGGGATCAATCTTCAACAGCTTCTTGAAGTCGAAAATCTGAATACCGTGGCCGACGGCCTCGGATCCGATGATGACGTAGTTTTTGTAGCTGCGGATCTCACGCCATTGGGAGGGCGAAGAGTATTGAGGAAGGCGGCCAAGGTAGACGAGTTGACCCTTCTTGGTGATCTCGGCAAAGGCAGTTCCGTCGTATTGACCGATGGCGACAAATTCGCGGCCGTCGTCAGATGTCCAGCCCCAAGAGGATGAACCTCGGCCACCAGTGCTGCCGAGGTCGGCGTGGCTGAGGAAGGAGTACAGGTCGGCCTGACAGCGTGAGTGATTGAAATGGTTCGTGAGTTGGGTTAACTTACGTTGTGACACTTGAAGGTGTTCAATGGATCACCTTTGATGGCCTCGGCAACGCCTTGGACACACTTGGTGTAGCCAAGGGTGGGGTACTGCTCACTGGCGAAAGCACCGGCGGCTTCTTGCTTCTCCCAAACAGCCTGAAAATGTTAACAAACGATGAAGAGAAATGCAGAAGGGAGAACAAACCTCCTTGCTGGCCTTGAGCTTGTTATGCATCACACCAGTGTCGTAGAGTCGAGCAGCCTTTTTCTCATCGACCTTGATCTCCTTGGCCTGGACATAGGAGCCGAAGGCGGCGATGGCGCCGAGGATAAGAGATGACTTGACCATCTTGCAGAACTCGAGGAGGGTGTTGTGAGAGAATGAGAGGGATGGGTGAAGAAGAGCAAGACGAATGTCGGAGGGAGTCGTCATGCTTTTTATGGTCGGCCGGTGAACCAGCGTAAGACATCACAATACTCATGACCAAGAGATCCAGACTGCGCTCGCTTTGTTGGCCGCTGTGACCTTACTAATTGGGTCCATCGCGCAAAAGGTCTATTCTGTAGGATTCACTTCCATAGCCAATCAGCGACAAAACAGCGTAGCATTTTAAACATTATCTATTCTTGGCGACGGTGACGACATTTTGTAGACGCTGAATATAGGCCAGATTTGGAAGGTGAACTTGGCAGGGTATGCTTCATTAGCGCTCCCTTATCAGATTAAAAAAAAGGTCCCGATAATTGTAACCCAAGACCAGCAGGTGATGTCTGTAATGGGCGCTATATGGACAAATACTATAACCCTGATCGAGCAAGCGCTGCAGGTGAGTGAGCATTCTTGGCTATCAAGAAAGGTATGTCTCACAAAAGTTCTACTACAACGCAAGAAGGTTGATTGGATGAGGCGGGAGTAGATTGTGAGATCTCGGCATTGGAGGGCACCAAGCCCAAGTGGGCAGGTACGTTAAGTTAAGCTTATTGGCTAGTCTTGCGCCGTTGACCTTTCTTGGGACATATCTCCGATAATCTTATCTCGAAGCTTAAAGACGCAATACTCGGCTCGGGACTTGGCATTTCAAAAGTTCTTGTGTTATTGGGCAGGAGAATAAATTCCACCACGATTGGCGACCTTCCTCCCGTCTCCATTCCACCACTAACAAACAAGCACGCAGTCCCCTTCTAGTAAATGTACCTGAATCCAGGCTGTCTCGTCTCCGCAACAGCCAAGTCACCCTTTCCATTCTCGTTACCAGCGGCATTAGCCTCATTCTCCAACTTATCCAACTTCTTGTTCTCCCACTTGTGCACGTAGCGCAGCATGAGAGCCAGCAGCGCGACAAGAACGCAGATAGCAGCATTTGCGCTACCACCTGGCCTGTATTGGGGACCATCGCTGCTGGGATACATGTATGAGCCGTAGATACTGGCTGTGTTGCCGATCATGTTGCAGATGGCGATACAGGCGGAGCGCTTGACGAGGGGACGGGGGAAGGAGTTTGCGACCCATGAGACGATGATTTGGTCTGTTAATGTGGTTAAACAGGAACTGATTCAACTGAGGTTGGAGAAACTTACAGGATGATACAGCACCCATGGGCATGAGGAACATGGCGAAGAATCGAGCTCCAACAACTGTCGTCCCTGCTGCGATGGCATTTCCCACAGCAGCCAAAAGCATAAGACAAATAATATGTAACGATCGATCATTTGTCTTGGCCGAACTCATTGTCACGCCAACAGACAAGAGGAACGTCGCAAACTATTCCCACAATTAGCATTTACCAACCGTATAATCGTCATCAATCACTTACCCAAGCAGGAGCCGTAAGCCAAAGCGTCTCAATCTTTCCATAACCCAGCGTTCCAACAATAGTCGGGAAGAAATACTGGAACGTCTGCGACACCAAACTGACGTGCTGGAGAAGAACGAAGAGGTAAAGGCGATAATCGCGAACAGCCATCTTGACACCGTCCCACATGGACTTTTCTCCATAAGCGTCCTCTTCGTTGATGTCTTTTGTTAGACGCCATGCTGCGAAGGCGCGTTCTTCTTCGGTGAGCCATTTCGTGGTGTGGGGGTAGTTGGGGAGGATGAACATGGCGATGAGGGAGAAGCCGATGGCTGCTACACCTTCCTATATCCATTTTTTTTAGTAAATTGTCTTGGGTTGGGATAAGTGAGGGGCACTTACGATGATGAAGAGCCATCTCCAACCAGCCTTTCCATGCGCACCATCCAGATCACCTAGAATGGCCGCACCAAGTACACCACCAAACATGTTCGCCAGCGCATTCCCAGAGTACAACCACGCGATTCTTCGCGTCAATTCGGCACGAGTGTACCACGAACTCATAAGAAACACCGCACCGGGAAAAAAAGGCGCCTCCACAAAACCGAGGAAAAATCGAATGACGATTAAATGCGTAAACTTCTGCGCACCCGCATTGCACGTCGAAACTACGCCCCAAAGACAACAACTCGCGCTCAGATAAACCGACGGTCGGACTTTTGTAAGAATAAGATTCGAGGGTAATTGCATGAGGAGATATCCGACGAAGAAGATCGATGTCGCAAGATTGAAATCTGTGCCTGACATACCCAAGTCTTCTTCGAGGGAACCTTGCCTTGCTTGGGCGAGGTTTGATCGGTCGAGGAAATTGAGGAGATACATGATGACGAGCGTGGGCATGAGGCGCAAGTCTACCTTGCGCAGGAGTTTCTTTTCGAAGTCTTTTTGCCATTCTTCGGTTTGGGAGGGGAAGTTGTATGCTTGGTTGGCTGAAGCATGGTCGCCTTCGTCCATCTGGACGGTCGGCTTTGCGTTATTCATCTTGAAAGCTACTACTGTTGAAGCCGAAAATAACGTGGTAGATTGGGCGACGTGAAATGATGACGCAGGACAAGAGACCAAGGATTCAGCTGCGTCGGAAACTCTATATAAAGCCCAGCAACGTCTTCCCCTCAGCAACATGATTCAAGAAACGGCAATCGCGGCATTAACCTCGGCATGTCAATACCCCGAACTCCAAAGACTCGAACGATTGTAATTCGTTAATGCTTAAGCGATTTGCAATATATGCAACGTGATTGACCAAAGAGAAGCATATTCGGACCAAAGCGAGAAAGTCCGGTGTCGATCTCCCCCCGCAACGGGACATCGCTTACCCCGCGTATGGGGTAGTGGTGATTCTGGGGTAAATGAGACAGGGTCTATGACTCGAATGATGATCAATTGAGTTTATCCGGGGGATGATGAGTGGATGGGGGTTATGGTTACTGGGTAAGGTTGGAGATGGCTGCAACCTCCAGGGATATTGGAACGACATTGGGACGTCATGCTCAAGATGGAAATCGAGCTGGATTCCTCGCGTAGAAGTTATCGCTTTGTGCAACTGATTGAGAGCGAAGATACCCGGGTAAGGATGACCTGATGTTGGAGTAGCATTTGCCGTGGGCATTCTTCTTAGCGAGTCCACATTGTCTAAAAGCAGAAGAGCCTACATGAACAAGGCACCCAGCAGACCAATCACGAATCTCTTCAAGTCAGCCACTTCTAAAGGTGCACCTCGGTATCAGTCAACCCGATCTCATACTCCGTCTCCACCACCTCATTCCCATCGTCGGATTCACTTGTAAGCCAGTTGAACAACCTCCTTCTCAATCCTCTCCCATTCCTTAGGCGTAAAACACCCCGAAACCCAATAATTCCCATCCAAATCCTTTGCCTGCACATTTATGAGATTTCTCATCATCTTGCCAGCATTCGCATTAATCAGATCTCCATGGTGATAAACAGGGCCCGGAGATTCCTCGGTTGCGGAGCCAAATCTGGCCGCCGCGAAGATATCCGCTTTGAGTCTGTTGTTGGTCGTGAGGAGGATGCTATTGGACTTGGCAAACATCGGTGTTTGTGCTGTGCCGCGTTTGCGAGAGAATTCTAACATTGCTAGTAATTTGGGTTCTTGGAGTTGGTCGAGGAGGTCTTGGCGACATGTAAGAGCTTGGATACCGAGAGGTTGCTGGAATATGGTGGGAAACATCGTCGTGAATGAAGCGAGAATCATGTTCTGTACGTATACACCTTTGGTGTTTTGGAGTTGAGATAGACGAACGCGGGCGTCGATGGGAGTTACCAGGCTGATTGGGCGGGACGACGATTTGAATAGAGTTCTGGTGAACCATGCCAAGATGGCATCGTTGGGACTAACCCAGGCATCACCCTTTGCATCTTCAATATTTTCCAGGGCTTGCTGGTGTAGCTTGTTAACGGTCTTCTTGGGAAGACAGATCATACGAGTCTCAACAGTGGGCTGCGTAAGAAGAGTCCAGAGGAATCGGACAACAAAAAGTACGAACGCGAACCCTGTAAGCATTCTCGACTCGATATCGGGGATTTGTGAAGTATATTCGGATTTACCGGCGATATCGTAGAGCACGTCCTCTTTAGCACCGATGATCTCCGGAACATTTTCTTTATTGCCATTAAGGACGTCTGACCACGCCTGCACCAGATGATGAAAGCCTTTCGCGTCAAAGAGTGCATGGGGCCACGAAATACTGACGATTGTCGCGTCTTCGAAGGACACGATGTGCAAAGACAGCATTGGAACATCCCGAGAAGTGAAATCCTTGAGAGTCTTGGGCGTATCAGGCGATAAGATCAGATCCCAGAACTTGGGCGAAATTGGATGAACAGACGGGTCTTCCGTGGCCTTGGGAAAAGATGTAGACAATTCATGCTCCTCAATGCTAATATCGTATTTCTTATGCCAAAACGCAATAGCTGGGGTTGTTGAGTGTATCTCGAGGTGTCCTTGAGGATTATTGCCGAATTTGAGTCGGCCTCCCAACTTCTTCCAGTCGCCGATCTGAAGCAATTCTGTGAGGGATTGGTGGAGCTTTTCTGGGTCTAGGGCTTCGTCAAAGCGCATTGTCCAAGCCATGATCATTTGTCTGAGGAATGAGAGATTGTCCATCATATGCGTTGGGTACACATAATCGGACGACGATTGGTGAGGCGAAGCCATCATGGGTTTTTTATTCCAGTTGAATCGAGGATAGCGAAACTGCAAAGATCTGAATTGGGTACAGGAAAAGATATACTTCTGAGATCTCACATAAGCAGGGAAGAACGCTATGTCTATTCTGGGTTAGTTTGTATAATTAAAATTATGTCCATTTATGCACTCGCGGTTAGCTAACCTACTGTGGACACATTTTGCACGGTAACATGTCAACTCCCAACTGGTAAAACAGTTTTGTTAAGGTGTCGATAACGTGAAGAAACATTGTCTCTTATCTGTTACTGGAGTAAAGGGTTGGTGGGTAGACAAGACCATGCTGGATACACAAATGTAGTATGCAATACTGTTTTTTATCCTATTTATGCATTTTGCACTACCCTATAGCGTCCATACTGACATCTACAGAAAGCATAATTTATTCTAAACACCAAGGCCTTCATTGAAATCTCTTGTGAAAGTGTATACTGGATAGAGGGACTATGAAGGTCTTTGGTAGTATCGTTTATTTGTTCTTAACTTCCTGTTATTCCTTAACAGTAAGACTGCCCGCTGCAGCTGCAAGAAAATTTGGGGGTTTCCCATGATACGATGTCATGCGCCTTGTTAACTCAGCCGCACCTTCTTTGCTACAAGAACTTGCTCAGCCACAGGTAGCATTCGAATATGGAGAAATGACCAGAAACACATACATGTACGGCTTGTGTATAAACTGACCTTCAAAAACCTAAATGAACAAGCAAGTGGGACGCAATATTTGAAGACATCCCGGTCAGCGACAGAAGCAAGTCATTGACTGTCAGGCTGAAGAGGAGACAGGAGCAACAAACGGCTGCTTGGGTGAAATCTCTACTGTTGTCATCTAAGCCGCAACACCATTCAAACAAAAATTGTAAAAGTTTTCTGTTGAATATATCTGTCGATTGTTGTCGGGCCATAAATTTGAGATTGAGTGAAAGAAACAAACTGCCCTGTAAAATTAGTCAGTTCATCATTGGCTGGCTGATCAATTCGAACACTGATCTGGCAGTGTCAACATGCCCTCTTTGTTCTTGTAGAACATGCGATGCTTATTTGCGATGACGCGTTTTTTCCTGCCTCTCCACGCGTAGGTTATTTTCTCCGCTGATTTTTTTCCCCTCCGTTCTTTCCTCCTTCACTTCATCAAACTCCCGCGTCTATCCACGCCGTGAGTCGCCTTTTCATCGTCCATCGACCCAGAACACCTTCCTTTTCACCAGCTATTCAAGAAGCCTACCGAGCCCAGGCCGAATACAACGCCACAGAAGAGCGATACAGCAATGAGGTTGACCCGGCGAGAAAAAGGGCTCTGGTGTTTGAGCTGGCTCGATGTGAGGAACATTTGATGGAGATCGAAAACCAGGAGCAGGTTAAAGAAGAGCTGCTCCAGAAACAGCTCTATCGCCTTCTCTCGAAGCGTCATGGCGAGTCAGCTCCGTCAGTTCAGCAACGATCTGAGCAGGCGGACGATGATGCTACTCGCGCCACTCCCAGTACTATCCGAGGAGATATCAACACAGGCCTCGACAACGACCAAGCGATGAATCTGGCCACCGAACCCAGCCACCAACAACAGGCGATCACACCGAGCCCTCTTGTACCTCGACCAATCCGGTTTGATGAGGTGCAGAGCCAAGAATGCAGCGCCAGAATTGTCGATTATGAGGGACAGTACTATATCTTCAAGTGCGAAGAACATGCCAAGATCTTCGACGCCGCAAACCCCCTGAAAGCAGCCTCTATTCATCTGAGGGGGCACGATGGATTGCCTACGGACTACAGAAGCACTATCAGATACCTTGGATACCGCGTTGTTGACTGCGACGAGACACGCCGCATCGAGAATCAGACGAAGGTTGATCGATTTCTGGAGGAACAAACCTACAAGGTACAGCGCGACAAGGCATCCATCTATGACCTTGACGGTTACCCTCAGCCTGGTAAGACATCCGTTGACTTGAAATGTACGACTTGATGACTGACCTTCAAAAA
Source organism: Fusarium sp. MBC 364 (assembly GCA_030777805.1). Classification (NCBI taxonomy): domain Eukaryota; kingdom Fungi; phylum Ascomycota; class Sordariomycetes; order Hypocreales; family Nectriaceae; genus Fusarium; species Fusarium sp. MBC 364. The sequence goes on along the minus strand of JAPFSC010000318.1, from coordinate 65,542 downwards.
CCTAAACAGGCAATGTGTACATGGTCTGGTGGAGACTATGGGATGCAGAAGGACGCTATAGACTCCAGGCGATTTTAGCTCTTTCCTTTTCGGATGCCCAGAATTCGGATCTTGGTAATAAGATTCCCGATTGTTACGAGAGCAACGGAGGTAACTATAGCTGGGCTGAAGGGTATAAGGATGGCCAAAGAGAAGCGAAGAACCAAAAGTACCCAATTATGCGTTTTGACGGAAACGCCCAACACCAATTGGTCTGGCTCAAAAGAAGACACTTCCGGCAACTTGACCTCCAGGATGAGCACCTAGAACATCGACAGGACGTCCGAGACTACCTAGCTTCGCACAGCAACGTCACCCTTGGTAGGTTATGATAGGTACTCTGTGGAAGTGCACTAATTGAACCCATTGCAGGCCCTATGTTCGAAGTCGACAATTGATACGACGATCCATACGACGATAGCTGAAACGGCGACGTCGATGATGATGACGGGTGACCCGAGACCTTCCCAGCACAATCTTCAGGAAGGCGCCAGCTCTGGCGAATGGCGCGCAGAGTTCCTCCCGACATGATGAACCTTGATGACAACAACGGCGTATAAGGTTGAACAGGGGTCAGGTGGAAATGTATGGAAGGTTACGGTGTATTTTGTTTTTGTTGCGTGTTGCACTACCATCTTGGGTGCGTCGTACGCTATTTCCCATCGCAGGGATGGGTATCTTGAATTTCTAAAGGGGCGTCTGGAAAAGCCAGGGGAGCAGGATGGCAACTGTACCAGAGATGCAAGAATTCTAGACCACAGTAGGCAAGTGATATATAATCACGAAGCGAGCCATCAATGGCTCTCTTCTTATTTCCAGCGTTTGCTACCACATTTCTCAATTTTGCTGAAATGCTCACTTTCATTTTGGACTTCCTATGTGCCTGTTGGTGTTACCATCCTGGAAATTTTAGATGAGCCAGGAGCGGTGTGTCTGTCATTGAGCGTGTTCCGAACCAATTAGTGAGTAGGTGCGACTTAGAAAAACCCGTTCCGCTATGTTCTTCACGCAAAAAGCAAGGGTGCAACGGGTTCAATCTGCTTCTACCTAAGCCACATTGATAGAGCTGTTATTAACCGAATTTTAACCTCACGGATCACTGTTTTGTTTCTTTAGACCCTTGTCTGTCCGTTCGTCCGATCCTTGTTAGTTAATCTCTGAATGAGAGGTCGCCAGATCAGAAGAACAAAAGTCAAGGTCAGCTCTTCCATTGTCCTTTTCTTTGATCCACTGGCATACTTTATCGGGAAACTATCCTGCGACAAACCCTATATCGCTATATCCTTGATCCTCCAGAACGCCGTTGAGTATTGACTGGTCGTTGACGCCGACTTAGTGTAAGCGGATTATCGCTAGTCCCTACTGACTGGCTCCCCAACATGAAGCTTGATGACAGCGACAGCGAGTAAAGTCGAACAGGGGGTTCAGGTGGGGATACATAGAACGTTATATAAGTACTCTTTGCTGTGTGACCAATCACCATCGCAAATGAGATGTAGGCCCTCAAATGTCCTGGTGTGGAAAGTTTGAACTGGGGGGGGGGGGCTGTGTGTAGATGAGAGAGACCAGCCCGCCCATGAATTCATCGCTTTGGTCCAATCGGAAGATGCCTCTAGTTTGAGTTGTGAAGGGGATGGCTCTTGGGTGTGTCAAAACGTTTGATCCATTATTCAACTATGTAAGACAGAACTGGGCAGCAGGGCGATCCAATCGGAAGGTCAAGATTGGTGAAGCTGAGAGAAACTAGGGCCGCAAGGAGGTTATTGCATCAGCGAGAAAACAAGTCTAGACTAGGTTACCTTGTAAGCCACTGTCACAGAAGTAATCTTGCAAGGGCCAGATGCTGGGTCATCCTTGGCTGCTTGGCTGGTTGGACGACCAACAGGACACACCCTGATCTGACATGGGGTGTATGGATTAGATGCGAATCAGGCTGTGAGATCTCTGAGGGAAGTTAACGTCTGTCCCCAGCAATTCCTTCTCTCGTGCCTTCATTCAAGCGGTCAATTCGATCCGTAAGCATAGCCTAGAGCATGCCACCATGGACGAGGCCTTCGTAGCTCAATCGTCCAAGCGAGTTATTCCTATACAACAGTTGATTCAAACATGGCCAACACGCAACCCGCCGGAGAAGTCGCCAGATGAAATCTTCCAAGATCAGCACCAACAAGCCAAAATCGATCTCGATGCCGCATACGAGAGATACAAGTCCCAGGGCACCCAAGACAGTTTCAAGGAATTTGAAAGATCCATGAACCATCTCAAGACGCTTGAACAACCAGACGAGGCGACCAAGGAAGCCAAGCGGAGCGAGTATCAACAGAATGAATTGGATCGGCAGTTGTCACTTGTCAATGGTCTGTTCGACATTTTTGGCGACGTGGCAGCCGTCAATGCAATTGTTAACAACTGGATTAAGCGTGCGGGAAAACAGCCTTCATCTTCTGCCAATGCAGTGGAAAGCCAGAATCAGACGAATGCGTTCCCCGTCAACAATTCTGCTGAAACTCGAGATTCACAGAACCCAACGATCGAGAGCGCGTCGACTAGTCCCCACGCTCATTGTTCAGGCAAGCCAAGCAATCACCATCACGATCAATCAACCGAAGTCGAACCGACCGATGCAAGGATCAGATCCACGAAGCGCAAAAATACTTCAGCATCGCCGGCATCTCAATCTGTGAAGCGCCACCGACAGGTCCCCTTTGAAGCCGGCCCTGCCGAAACGATTGAGTACTGCGACGTATACCAAGACGGCAAATCCAAGGACAAATACACCATAATCGAGCACGATGGATCGTACTACATCCTAAGATGCACGAAGCATGGGCTGATATGCTTTGGGGACCGCCCGCTTCAGGGTGCCATGAATCATTTGAGGAGTTCAGAACACCCAAATGAGACTATAAGCTATTCTGTAGCAATCGCCAGACTCGGGGTCTTGGTGCTCAATTGCGATGACGATAAGAAGATACAAAACAACGAGGCGGTAAACAAGTATGTCAAACACATGAAAGATCAGCGACGACGTTCCCGTCGCGCTTCTCAAACCTATCGAGACCTCAAACGTGATCCCCAGCATGGCGAGATGTACATGGCTTGGTGGGATCTCAGTAAACGAAACGGCGCGACAGCGAAAGCATCCGAAGAAAAGAACTTGAAGCTCTTTGCCTTTCTGGTTCTTCCTTTCTTCCCACGAGAAAATGATCGCTTTGGCGTAAGCGTTACCACTTCCAACCTCAACAACGACATTCCCAGTTGCTACCAGTACAATGCATCAACCGGCAGGTATGACTGGTCTGAAGACTACACGTCAGGTGGAAAGAAGGCCTTGAAACGATTGTACCCGATAATGTGCTTCGATGGAAGTCGCGTGCCGAGCGTTCAATGGATTCCCATCACCCACTTTCGCAGATTCAATGCCAAAGACCGGGATCTTGAGCATAAAAACATTGTCAATGACTACATAGCATCGCAAAAAAGGATTATACACCAACCAGGCAAGTAAGCCACTTTGAAGGCATTTATCATTTACTAACAGTTGGTTGTAGACTTTGATATGGAATCGGATGGCGATCTGGACGACTCCAGCAGTTCCGATGATAGCAGCTCCGACTCCGAGTCCGACAGCTCTGACGATGGTCACCTACCGATTGCTTACAGATATACGCAGACTGTAGATGGTAGAAAATACGAGGTCATCTATTTGGATGACGACGGCACATCTAGAAAGATGATGGAGGACCCAGAAAACTACCCACTTCGGTGGAGTACCCCGGACGTGGAGGTGAAGAGGGAGCCCGAGAGCTAAGATGGCCCGCAGCAGGTAGACCATGTTACGCTGCAGTCATGTTTCAGGCACTTGTAGAGGCGCTGACTTTACGTGGCAGCCCGACAAGCCTCGCAACTTGAACAAGACTTACTACAAATACATTGCCCATGTCCTGACTGTCGCTACCTCGATCAAAAGCTCTAGCAATCGTCTGTTCCATCAAATAACGCGTCTACACGTATTTATGGATTCAGTAATAATCACGCATCATGACGGCGGTCTCGGATTCACAGGTATTCCTAGATGCAGTGTCTCGCTGATGAGAACCTTTATGCGGTGTAACGAGGCTGGCAAACAGGAAAGTCATTTGTTGAGACAGATTCTATTTGTAGTGCAGGAAGAGCAAACGGAGGAATGATAGAATCACAAGGATAGTTGTAAGACCTATCAAGTTCCCCCCCTGTTTTGCTTTTGGCGGGCTCCACTACCTGTATGTTTTTATTACAGGGCTTCATTTTATCTTAATCTTGCTGTGTGTTTGTTGGTTCTACCGTTAAATTGTTGGGAGGCGTGTATGCACCCTAGCAGGGTGTGGTTTCACAACGGGAATACTTCAACTTAACTTCGGGGAACGAAATACCTTACGTTCCGGGCCAATCAGGAATTATGTGGCCAAGATGCGGCTGAAAGAACGTGGTCCGCCATGGTCTTCACGTAGAAAGCAGCAAGGCAACGGACCTAACCTATTTCTATCCAAGCCACAGTGAGAGAACTGTTGGTGCCGGGATATTAGAATGTAGATTACTGGTCAGTTTGGCAAATCCTTGTCTGTTGATTCTTTGACGGGGTGTGCACATGATCAGGCTGTCACAAAGGAGAAAAATGAAGGAGGAGACAAAGAAAAAAAGAAAACGCTTCTCCTTTATCCTATTCATTTAACCATAACTAATCTACTGCCATATGTTGTGGGGTCGTGATTCTGAGATAAATGGTTCACTCCCATCGTTGCTGAGTATAGTCCCGTTGCTCTACAGAGTAGACAAGCGGAAGATCTGCTGTCTCCACTGGCTAACCCAGCGCTACATAGCGTGAACCACTCTGAGACACGCACCAAAAAATGAAGGGCCAGCCAATACAGCCCTCAGAGCGAATTCCCGCTATACAGGAATGTTTGGCACGATGGTCGCCCCGAATCCATCCTGTGAAATCAGCAGAGGAAGAATTTCAAGAGAATCTCAAGAAATATCAGGATTTATTAACTGACCTATCGCAAAACTCGATAGACAAACTCAGTGAGATTGTTAGCTGCGCAACCCGCATGCAACAACTCAAGGCGCTGCATGACGATACCAAGGAACAAAAGGAGCTCGATTACCAGCAAAAGCTCTGGGAACAACAAGAAGCGCTAGCTTTTGACTTTTTTGATCTATTTGGTCCTGAACTTATTAAGCAGTTATGCAGGAATTGGTGCCATCGTCGTCGTCAGTCCTTGGGAACTGCTCCCACCGAGTCAGGCACTACCTCATGTGTCGGCACTGGACCCAAAAACACAACTGCATCGCGCTTTACCCCCATTCCAGACCAACTGACAAGTCCGAATGAACCACCAGTGAATAACACGAGAAACTCCATGCCGACGCCTCCCAACGTTGAAACTACACAAGAGCCGAGCACCCACCCGACCGAACCAACCCCAACCGAACATAATACCTCCACCGGTCCTCAAAAGAGACCTGCTGAACCTCCTGCTGCCCGCCCAACGAAGCGCTCTCGGCCAGACGCAACTCAAGGTCCTCTCACAGGAGATAGGACAATTGAATACGACCAGGTCTACCAGAACGGTCAGGCCGAGCCGAAGTATGTCATTGCTGAGTATAACGGGTTCTGGTATATCCTCGAGTGTAAGGCACACAGAATGCACTTTAACAACCACCCAATCCGCGGTGCCGCAAAGCATCTTCGAGGTAGAAAGCATGACCGGCCGTCTGTCAATTACGAAGAGGCCATTCGCGCGCTTGGGACTCGCGTTCTTGGCTGCGACGAAGGCAAGGCCAAGAAGAATAACGATGTTGCCCGAAGACCCTCTTACTCTCAGATGGGTCGACCAGTCACTAGCCTTTCACCCTCAGTTGGCCGCAGTATCCCTACGCGGAATAATCAGAGTCCTACGGGGATTGACCCGAAGCCTGGAGAAGTATACACAACATTTTGGAGCGAGACCAAGGAATTCTTTGCTATCTTGGTCCTACCCTGGCGTAATACCGGACAGCTTGGTAAAGACCTGACTCTTGCTGTCAAAGATACCGGTCTTATCAAGCAAGTCCCATTCTGTTACCGGTATAACCAGGTCGATGGTTCAGTCGAATGGGCACCTGAATACCGCCCAGATGGGCAGCACTACCACAAAAGAAAATATCCGATCGTGTATTTCGATGCATCTGTGTTTCCAGGGGAATGTCGGGTAAACTGGGTCGCTGCGCGCGAGTTTGCACACTATGATCCCAAGGTTGCCACTATCCCGTTCAAAGACATCGTGGATGGCTTTATTGCCTCAAGAAACAACTGCGGCGAAGAAAGAGGTAAGTGGTGACAATTAGCCCTGGATAAGCTTCACATATCACCTTTATACTTTCAACAAAGCATCACACGTCCTTTCCTTCCACAGAACCTTTTATGCTTTGCCAGGCCCTAACACAAGGTTTCGGCTGAGCATAAAATGGGCACTTCCCTTCCATTTCTCTTCTTCCCACCACCAACAATAACCGCAAACTGTCAAAATGAGCAAAGCAACCACAATCTTCCTGTGGTGCCTATTCGGTCTTTGTACCCTGCTAATCGCATGTGTTTTCTTATTGCAGATAATGATACCATGGTACAACGCGAGAACGAACAAGGAAACCCCAGTGTTGACGCACCAACTGCCGAGATCTTCCCGCGCAAACAGCCCGCAGGCGCTCGAGAGATCATTGTAATCGATGATGATACCGACGACGATTCAGAAGGCCGCTTTCAGGTGCCGTACATCTCGATCGGATCTAACGATCCCGTTCCCAAGATCGAACACTCGGATGAGTTTATGACGGATGTCCATAACCAGCAGGACACAAGTACCACCTGTGAGAATGCGCCTTCGCAGCAGCCATTCACAGCACCAGATCAAACCCAGCCGTGCCATGGTCTGCCCGAATCCCAGTTACCAACTGGAGACGCACCTCCACAATGTCCAACGTCATGCGACATGGATGTCCAAAATCTCAATCATAGTCCCACATCGCAATGGCCTCCAGCCTTTTTGCACGACCCGTCTCCGGCCGATAACACGTATATCCATCCATACCAGCTATCTCAACAAGCGCCCACTGATGCCCGTGCACCGGAAGCCATCATGGCGCCGTTGCCTCACCATCAGTCGCCCTCGGTCCCAGGCCTCAGCGACAGCTCCCGAACGCAAACAACGACCAACCCTTGTCAAGATGCCGAGACGACCGAACTGTACGCTTACCTCAACCAAGCACGAAGCCCATCATCGCAGTTCCAACTTGACAGCGACGGTCAACTGAGATGGATTGCTCCCAAGACCCCATCCGGGGTCGCTCCTAAGCAGAAGCCCATGAGTGCCCGTCAACATGAAGAGCTCAGAAGTCGAATTCTGCCTACCGTGAAAGACGCTCAGTCAAACCAAGATCAAGCATCAATGGCGAACTCCCAAAAAACGACAAATATGACACCGCATGGGTTTAAAAGATCATTTTGAGAATACCTGTCTGGAGAGATGTCAATTGGGGCGGTTGAAGAATGGAGAAGGGTGTACAGGGCGCTTACAGGGGACTTACAGGGACTAGATTGTCGATGTGGCTTCTATTTCGTTAGCGCCTAATTAGGCCCATTCATTCAGGACATCACGACAGGTTAAGAAGAAAATCGTTTTGATTAAATAGGGGATAATATAATCGTCGGTGTATCCTATGGTTTTAAGCTGAAGCTGTTTAAATCATAGAGAAAAATAAACCTAGCCGCCTACATTTACACTGTCAGCCATTATCGCACTGTATTTTTGACGGGTTGGCGCTATAAGCCCCCTATGCCCACACCGCTAGACTGATGATAAGTTCACTGTAAAAGTTTGGAGTTGGGGTATAAAGACTTAAAAGGGCGCTGTAGACTCGATCGCTTCAGCTATCTCTCGCACATTAAACTGATCTCACTATCTCGAAAAATAGCCTGTACTTGTGCCCTGTACCAGAGTAACTAGTACTAGTGTATATAAATTAACCGAAATATAACGCGTAGTCTAAGCGACCAGTCTCGTACCATGCACAGACTTGTATATACCAAGATCCCTTGTGCTTAAGACCCCTCAACGCTCAGTCACTCGCAGCCAGAAATGCCGCTGTAGGAAAATACCGTAGGAGAAGCTTTCCCAAGGTTTCAATGGATCTACCACTGATAGCTCGAACCGGCAAAGTAGCTGTAGTAGGTAGCTGTTAGTGCCATCAATCCATAACACGGTACTTTGTATCATGAAAACATGTTTGGGACTTGTTTGAAAACTCACCTCTACAATCACTTTGTTGACCTGCAGGATAGCCAGATCCTTTCCCAGGCATGTATAGCGGCCCGGGCTAAACACACATTCCAGGCTCTTTTCCATCATTCTGAGTCTTTCCTCTTCGGTATCAATCCAACGTTCGGGGCGAAAGACATCTGAATCGTCGCCGAAGACATCAGGGTCTCGCATCAGACCCCAGAAGCAGACTCCGATATGTGTTCCTCCAGGTAGTACTCGGCCGTCGGCTAGCACATCTCCGCCTGGTGGAACGACCTTTTCAAGTAGCCCGCAGAAAGGGGGACATATTCGCAGCGCCTCCTTGATGCATGCTTGCAGATATGGTATCTTAGAAGCAGTCGCGATTAAAACAATGGTCTCATCTGATCGGTCAGCCAGTAGCCCATATCTTTGAAACTCATCAAGGAGTCGTCCGTGGACCTGCGGCTGTGTGATTATGTACAGAGTAGTCACACGGAGGAGGGTTGCTCCAGGGTCGGTGCCAGCCATCCTGCATTTCTGTTAGGAACAATCATGTCGATCGATATGCGTTCAATTGAACTTACATTTGAACAATTGTCTCTGCTTCAGCTTCCTTCTGAGTTATGCCATGACGGATGAACGATCCTAGCATGTCCCGTTTCTCTATCTTCTCAGGTCCGAACCGCTCACGAGCCCGATTCTTTGCAAAACTGCCATAGTTTGACAAATATTCTGACGAGTTATCCAAGAAATAACTTACCCTAGTAATCTTACATACCCGTGGTTGTCTTCAGCACTTGGCATAATCCACCGTAAGATTGCACTCTTCTCAAACAATGTGACTATCAAAGGGAAGATGGTCAACGCTTGTATAATTGGGAGGCCGTGGGCGATGCTGCCGTAGTAATCGAAGAGATCGGTGTTACTCTCAATGTTACCGATACAATGACTGAAGCCAAGTTCAGTGACGACATCTAGAGTAAGATTGCTGGTCATTATACCCCAATCGAATGGTTTATAGCTGTTGTCATCAGAGATGTACTGGTTCTTGATAAGTCTTATCAGCTCAGCAATACGCGCATCTAAGGCCTCTTCAAGATTCTCATTTTCTTTGCCCGCATACTATCATGTATGATTAGCCAATTGAAACAGTGCCATTCGATCAGGTCACAGACTGACCCCTGCTGCCATTTTCGATCGCATCTCTGTATGTTTCTCATCACTATACGTTAAGATGATGTCCTTATCGGGCTCAAACCTCATGCCCCTGTACCAGTCTGCGCGTATATAGGGGCTGCGGACAGCACAGATACGTCTCCATAGTGTGGCGTCAGAGGTCATGAGCGAGTTGGGAGCAATTCGAACAACCGAACCTGGTATATAAGTTAGCCTGACACGTCGACCAAATTGAAAACATCATACCATATTTCTTGGTAGTTTCGTAAAGGATCTGGTGCATTCTACCGGAAGTGACCGTTCTCAGCACCCATAATTTGCTCCAGGCAGCTGAGGGAGGCCCTTGAAAATGGCGAAGGCGATAGAACTGACGGGTTGCCCGAATGACTAGAAAGGATGCAATAGCAAGAAAGAAGATGAGTATAAATTTTGGTAGATCATAAATGGAACGAAGAAAACTAGAGTCGGTCCGACTTCCAGTGGCGATGGAGTCGCCGACCTCGGAGATATTTCCCATATTTATTTGCTTTATCTGAACAGACTGATATTTTAGAATCTGGAAAAGAAGGGTTTTTGCAGTGGAGGAGACAGAGGGTCATTCCATATTTAACCTATGGTGACCCACTGAAACAAGGCTTAGTCCTCCTCATGTCAATGCCGAAGATCCTTGGTATCGGGCGCCGTCGGGTCATCAATACGAGCGTTGTGCGACTTGGCTTCAGCTGAAGATATCGAAGACTGTCGCCCCTGCTTCCTGATTCGATATCAGCGCTTACAGTTACTCGGGAAACTCTCCGTGGCTGGAATGTACGTCCCAGCTGCGTTCCGAAAATATCAGCGTTTGTTCAGCTTGGTACGGCAATAAATGATCGACGTGGGGGCACAGAATCCTGACTGAGAGTAGCCCCCAATCCTTCGAGAATTAGGGTTACAAGATCCAATGTCTCGACCAAGGTGGATGACCAAACAGCATCGCCCGCCAAGATAATGGATGTTCAGACCCATCTCCCCTTTACATCACAGTCCCCATGATCGTATTTACAAATAAACACTTGCCGTCAGATTTTTGATTAGCGTACCATGGTTTGTTCCACGTATCCAGGGTTTTTCTTCATTGACATGGTGGACTCAGACCGATATACAGTATCGCAAGACGGCTGATGATCTTTATCCAGTGGTACAAACTATTAATTTGTTGGCAATATTGCTATGGAGCTTGTGTCTTCTGTACGCTGTGGTTCCATTCAATAAACTGAACGTAATGGGCTTATAATTCTTGGTCCTGCCGCTTCAGTGGTAGACAGAGTTAGGAGGCGAGATAATGATCTCCCTTCAAATAGCTCTCTGTTACAGTTCTTTCCCACCTATTACATGAATCGATGCTTCCCTTCTTATGTACATATACATCGGAAGGGATTTGCAATTGTTTCAGCTTAAACAAGCTTAACTTCCTTGATCTCACCGCCAATAGATCCCTCATTATCGCACCTAGTACTCACCCATAACATACCTATTCTCTTATATGCCTCCGGATGTCCAGGTAAGTTTCTCTGCTGGTCCAAAAGAAGGCAAGTCATGTAGTAGCCCCCATGATCGTCGTCGGCACGACAATAGAACAATACCATACACCAAAGTTGGTGACCTTCTTTGAACCAGCAGCTTGGGTCGTCCACGTAGCATAAAGTTGTCACTCCGCTGTTACTCATTCCGCCATCGAGACCTCTAAAGGTACTCCATGTCCCATCGGCTCGACTGCAAACAATGGGTACAATTCTCGCTTTTAGTACAGCTATGGCGCTGAGGACAGTAGACATCTTGTCTGGGGTGCGAGTCACAACATTTACCGAAATAAATTCTGCGTGGATCACCTTGGGGACATCCGCTATTAGCCGAGCTGTTTCGTCGTGCAGGTAGTGCGCCCTCACAGGGCTATCCACTGATGCCCACGACCAAGACGGCGCTCGATATTCCTCAGAGCGGATCTGTTTGTGATTGTATACACTCCAATCTAGCATCTCAACGAAACGTGATTTCCACAGTCCAGCGACATATTCATCCCCAGTGGCTTCCTCGAAAGTCTTCGCGATACCGGCCATGGCGTTGAGTTTGTCGCTGGGGAATGTAAGATCGCACTTTGTGTATTGGTTGACGAGCTTAAACCATAAGTCAGCTGTCCCAACCGGCATTTCATGCCTCAGTTCACTCTCTGTTTCGGTGGGCGGAACCATCTCCATGCTCATCTGCTTCGTTGACTGGTATTCTGGAATTCCCTCGGGAAAGACCTCGCAGCGATGTTGTGTACGACACTCCCAGATGAGTTGATGCTTAGCGAAATAAAGAATACGCGGTGATAGGTACCATTCTTGGAAGACCCAGCCTCTGTTCCGCAAGCCACCCTCGAACATCTGTCTCTCGAGGTAAGATCTTTCGTATAGATAATACGATTTAGGCTGGTCTGGCCCTGAGAACCAACAGGTCTGGACTATAGCAGGTCTGATAAAGTCCAAATCCCTATCGTGGAACAAAGTGTCACCTGAGGACCCAGAACCACAAGCCGCTATGGTGCAAATAGAATTGGAATACACTTGTCGCATCGTCGTAGATTCTCTCTCCCAATCATCTTTTGAATCTTGGATGATGCACAAAGCGTCAATCCAGACATAACGTATAGAGAACTGGTGCGCGACATGGATGAAATCTTGAAAAAGCAGGGGCAGGTCCGTGTTTGGTAGGCCTCGTCGCAAGGTTTCAAAATTTGACGAAAGTAATCGTATCTGGGGGTCGGAACTCCAGCGGTAGCTGAGTGTCATATAAGAGACTGGCGCCGATGATGGTATGTTTTCAAATTTCACGCAAAGTCTCCAACTCGTATGCCCTTTTGTCCCGATATCAAGCAATCTGGTGGGATGCCAACACATCTTGGAAGGCTCGATTTCATTACATTTAGGATGGTTATGCTGGCAATGCTCCAGCCATGGTAATCCAATAGTTGAAACACGATCTTGATTGATGATTGGATCCAAGACTGGAAAGTCAGGAGTCTCTATGATTGCAGATCCATGTCAGCAACGATTAAATAATTTGCGAGCTTATAGCATACCATCTGTAGGAAGAAATAAAAACTCAACGTTCATAACTTCCAGGCAATTGAAACGCTTATTGGGAGGATGGGTCCCATGTTTCAAGACTTGATGGGACAGCGGGAACCATATCCCTCTTGAGATAGGCATTACTCCACGGTCTTGTCGGTTTCTGTGCCATATTACGGAACATATGAAACATTTCTTGCCGACGGCATCTTTGAAGGTTTCATAGGTTTGCCCCTTGATTTCAAGAGATGGCTCATAGGTTAAGAGGTATTCTTGGCAAGACGCGCATAGATTTTCCTGGTACCCTAAATTAGTTTCCATATGCGGCGACTGACAGCTGATGAGTGAGTGAGATATTGAGTCAGTCTGTCAATTCTCGGAAATTCTTCTCGAGGGATCTGGTGAAGCCTAAGCAATGCGGCATTAAAACCAGTGGCTGATGTAAGACTGCAGATGTGCCTGAGCCATAAGGCATATTCACAACTTTGGAGCTACCTTTTGCAGCTAAATGAGTGATCCAATCAAACTGGAGTATTATTGGCTCTTTCAGGTGCCTCTCATCCATTAGAGAATAACATGCTTATTAGAAGATATAGATGCAGCGATCTTGAGCCCAAGAGGTGGAAAATCGTCGGACAAAGCAAAACCCTCTATCAAACAGCTCGCCCACCACATTTAAACAATGCATCATGATCCTTCCCATGAGCATTTCAATTCCTTTGCGTCGATGAGCAGGCTGACTTCATTATTAGGGTTCGGCCGGTTTGTAAGCTCTCTCATGGGGTTGAATTGTATCGTGCCATGTCCAAACCCTTCTTGGCTCCTTCAAACCTATATATATGTCCATCGATGCGCCCCATAAGTCTGTCCGTCTTTAACTCACAATTCACAGAAGCTTCTCATCTCTCATTCATCAGCTATCATCATGTCTTCACTTCCAACTACTATCCCCCAGCTCATGGGTCCTCGTCACTGAGCCACAGGCTTTGTCACCAGTCATGTTACCCGCCAGCTTCTCCAGCGCGGCTACAAGGTCCGAGCAACAGTTCGTGATCGAGTCAAAGCCCAATGGCTCGTCGATGATCACTTCAAATCCTATGCTGACAGTGGATTTTACGAGCTGATCACTGTTTGATATATCTGCCGCTGGAGCCTTTGACGAGGCAGTAAAAGGTGTCTCGGCTGTTGCTCACATCGCAAGCATTCCTGAATTCGATCCTAATCCCAACGATGTGGTTCCCCAGACTGTCGCTGAAGTAACCTCTATCCTAAAAAGCGCATCGAACGAGTCATCTGTTACGCGCTTTGTTTTCACAAGCTCCCAGGCCGCTGCCACCTTTCTCACGCCTGACCAAGACGGTGTCATCGACCGCAATCCATGGAACGAGCTGGCTGTCAAGATGGCCTGGAGTCCCCCACCTTACGAAGCCTCACGCGCAATGCTTGTGTACGCTGCAAGCAAGGTTGCTGCTGAGCAGGCATTGTGGAAATACGTAGCAGACAACAAACCTCGATTCGTGACCAATGTCGTCAGTCCTTCTGGTATCCTCGGCGAGCCGCTACGTGACAGACATGCCACTGCATACGGAAACTGGATCTATGCTATCTTCACCGAGAAGATGGAGATGATTGACTCGTTCCAAAGTGGTAGGTTTCACTCTTCTACCCAAATCCGTCACAGCACAATGATAGCTAACTTTACTACTAAGCATTTTTTGTCGATGTCCAAGACGTTGCCCTCATCCACATCGCTGCCATCCTGGATCCCGAAGTCAAGGAAGCGCGTCTCCAGACGTGGGGCCACAAAGCTCACTACAATGATTTCTTGCCCATTCTGCGGGAATTGCGGCCAGGGAGGTCGTTCATTCCAGCTTACCCTGAGACGTTCTATATGAAAATCTCGACTGATCAGTCCGAGTCTGTTGCTTTGTTGAAGAAGTGGGCTGGTCAGGATAACTGGAAGTCACTCAAGCAGATCATTAACGAGGCTATTAACAACCCCTACTGGAAGACTGATTAGATACCGGACAAGATGGGGTGGGGCTCTCTGGGAGTAGGAGCCTCTAGAATACAAATTTGAGGCAGATATAGACTTATAAATGCAGAAGGTTAATCAGTGACTCCCTGCTGGGTCTTCGCTAGTGCTCAGCAAGAAGCATAAGCTACAAAAATTGATGTAAATTTTACTGGTCGGCCTTTATAAGTGAAGGTTCATATCGTACCAGAGTAAGGTAAGATTTACGTGACATCACTATTACCCGAGACAGATATCTTAATAGTAAAAAGTCAGATTAAACCAACTAGGGAATAGAAGTAATGACAGTAATCCTAGCATAAACAGATATTCAAACCTTGGTCTTGATAGAAAAGTCGACCTTCCTGCCCTCGAAAGTGACAGAAATTTCGATCTCAATCTTCAATCCCATGGTTGCGACTTCTAAATCGGAAACCACCTCCTCCTCGTCCGTTTGTTTCTCAATCTTCTTGGCCTTCACCGCCACGACAGGTTGATGTGGCAAAGGCTCTGCCGACTTTGCATGGCGCTGAGAACACTCTTCTCAAGCAGCGGTGAAGGGGTCGTGGAACGCCTGGATAACCTTGCCCTTCTCCTTGATGCCGTAGATGACGATTCCCTTGCCGTCAGGGAGAACATCGAGGGAAGAACGCTCATCCAGCTTGGTGGCTTGGGCGATAGCCGCGGTCTTGCTAAACATGATACCTTGCTTGGAAGGCTCAGCTGCAGACCAGTAAATCCTGTTCTCCCTTCCTCGGAAGTAGATGTAGACAAGGCGCTTGTCGCCCTTGGTGGCGCTGGTCGCTGCCAGCTCGATCATGTTCTCTCCGATGTCGTTGCTCGTGATCTTGGTACCTGCCAAGGGTCAGTAAGTGCGGCAAGGCCAGTCTTGAATGCAATGTACTTACTGAATGTGCTGTCATCAATGCAAATGATCTGGATCTGGTTGCTGTATGTTTGATAGACAACAAAACGACGGCCACCATCGTGGAAAGCAACGATATCAGTGCCAAGTTTGGCGTTATCTGTTTCAGCCACCAGAGACCCTTCCTCTTCAAGTGATGCCAAGCTCTTCTCGTAGATAGATCCTCTGCTGCCGTTGCCATCAGACCTATTGAAGGGTCAATTGTTAGATCACAGTACATGCGGACACAAAAGCTCCTCTTCATTGTACATACTTCTGGTAGTAAAGCCAGGCTTCTTCTTTGCCATTGGTGCATCCAGCAATCTTGCCTTGTAGGTGAGGGTCGATCTCAGCGTTCGTGAGTTTCTCGTAGACGGGACTGAGAAGGCACATCTCATTGTTATGCGCGGTGACACCATATACACGAACCTGTCGAACTCGCACATTAGCTTGCCAATCGATCAAATCTAGATGGGCATAGGACTGACAATGTCATCGATGACCATGGAAACGATGTTCGATCCGAATTTTATGACCGGAGTAGCAAGAGGCTTGGGGTCGTAGTTACCAACGACTCCATCTCCATATCCCTGCGCCTTGACCTGGCGGCTAGCAAAGTTGGCGTGCTCGTAGCCGACGGTTCCATTGGACAGCGACTGGTAGAGCAGAACCTTGGTTCCATTTCCCTTATCAGCAGTCAGAGGGTTGATAACAGCACTCAAAGCCTGCATCTTGGAGTAGTTCTGCTGGCCAGTTCCGTTGGAACCATTGGAACCGTTCTGATGACAGCCACAGTTGTTGGAAGACATGATGGGCTCGGCGTTTAATGAAGTTGAGGTTTGTTGGATTGAATAGAGCTTGAGAACTGAGTGATGATTTTTGGTGATGTTGTCGATAAAGGAGCAGGATCTGGACTTTTTATGCTTCAGAGAGACGGCAAGTGGGTTGGTTCAAGGACGGTTGAATCTTGTAAAGTCCCTTAGGACCGCACTAGTCAGTCCGGACCGTCGCTTCACGAATCTCAAGTGATGGAATTCAAATGCATACTGCGGATCAGCTACGAGCATCGCAAGGCGTAGCTGAGAGGTCGTTTTCGTTGACCGGGTTTCACTCAAAGAGGAAACTTTCACAAGCCGCAGTCTGAAGGAGCTGAGCTGAAGTGAGTAGATTCAGGCTGGCTTTGCGATCTAGACCATGAGGACGCGACGACAAGGCGTGGAAATTGGATGACTGATTGGTTTAGTGGAAAACGCCGACGTGTGACCACGTTGCCACCAAAAGCTTTGCCGGACCACATGTCGTTTTCGGAGCAGCCATGTGTGTCGTGTACTGGGACGCATTCTCGAATTAGGAATTGGAAGTGCTAGCGTTCACTACGGTCAACCAGGCGTTGGCATATGTGCCACGACAAGAGACATCCACGTCGCTCCACCTCTTATGGCATGTCAGGTAGCCACATTCGCGCCGTTCATACGCTTTTGGTATTATGATATATGGTATTATGCATGGCTCCAACGAGGCCTGAAAAAGCCTGTACTATCGACTTGTGAGACCAGTCTGAAGCTATAAATGCAGATCAGAGATTATCACTGACATGACAGATGACAGGGAAAATCCCTCAGTCCTGAATACCATTCCAATATTCCTTCTATGATAGGGTTTTGTTAGGCACGATTTACCTTTCAGCTGCCAGGTGGGTGAGAATGTTCATACACTATCGCGGCATTAACACCACAAGCCACTACAGACACCGCATTCAAGTCTGCAGTTGTTACGCTTGTTCTACTTGCTGACACACCCATCGGCCCTTGACGAAATACAAGTGACATGTTTAAAATGATTGTGTGGTCATTTCACCAGTACAGTGACTTGTGGCTTGCAACGGTCCCTGCTTGTCAAGGTTGAAGGAAAAGGAACGAGTGTATGCACAGACCAGTCTCGACTTAGCCCAGGCTGGCTGATAACTTTGGAGAACCCTAGGATGTTTCACTTGGTGTCTCATTGACTTAAGGACGCCGTATCCTTGCATTTGACATGGCGTCCCGAGCCGCCCAGCGGAACTAGCGGTGAAAGATGGGGCACGCCGTTCAATGTCTCACCATCACTGTATCTGGTCTGCCAGCCCGCCTCAACACCGCCACGTGCCGGTGTGGCGTGTAAAGCCTGGTGATCGATCATATCCCTGGACCTATCGAGCGTTTGATTGGCCTCTTACCGGTAACATGAAGCGATCTTGGAAGGTGTGGCGCACTATCACAAATCGCAGACTGCATAGTGACCTAAATACAATTTTTTTGATTGGACATGAAGGAACCCAGCGGTCAGTTAGTGGCAATGGAATGGTTCGATCCAAATATGCTAGCAAGCCAGGGTAGCTGGTGAGGATTCTCACTGAGATTTGTGTCCTCATTAGGGTCCATAGCTCTGTCTCAGCGGCGGTATGCTGGCTGAGACATCACCAATCCGCCAATGCTTCCCTGCAGTGCCGAAAGTATCACCTACTACTCAAGAGAATGTTAAATAAAAGTGCACAGCTGAAGCAAGACTTTGGGTCTAGACCCTTCTTGAACTGTGGCAGGACCAGATGTCACCTAGCTGTTGCCGAATTTTTGGCAGTAGGGTAGTGACTGAGACACTTTGCACATTCAAGTTATTAACTTTCGACTTTCGTCGTCAATATCGTGGTAGCGAGGCTGGCTGAGGTGGCTGGCCCCCAAGTCGTCTAGTCCTGATCGAGGTATCCGGTGCCCGAGAACCCTAGAGAATCCTCATCGGACCATGCTAGCTGGCAATTGGAGTCAATTGGGCCCGTACTGTATCCTCCAAAGGGCCGCAAGGAATATCGGGTGTACTCTTGGAGTAATTGATACAGATGATAGTAATAACGTATACTACCTAAACTACACGATAAGATATTAGGATCTTGTCAGTGGCGAGATGGCAAAGGATAGTGTAGTGCCTTTTCTCCTTACTAAGTTGAATGAGAAAATGACACACGAAGCGACAAGGTATGGAAAAGAGGATCTCTTCCTCAGTTTGTGATATTTGTCTGCTAAAGCAACCATAGAAGCAGGAGCAATGATTTCCGCCATTCACCATCCACTAGCTCACTAACATGGGACCCTACATGCTAATCCCTAAACATTGAAGAGGGGCTCACGGATCCATTCCTCAACCCAGTCGTCTTCTGCGGTCTTGTACGAGTAAACGCCAATCTTAGGCATGCCGTTCTGGCCACGACCTGAGACAAAGACCTGAAGACTCTCAAATCCAGTGCCTACAGCTGCGAGGGAAGAGCCGTCATCAACGTATCGCCTCTCATCATACTCGTCTTTCTGCCTCTGGCAGCCCATCCAACCCTGGTACCAGACACCCTCCTTCTTGCTGCCAAGGCAGACTTCCTGGAGGTAACCGCGGCCATTATCATCGCCGACACAATAGACGCGAATCTGGCATGTCAGCCCCAGCAATGGGTTAGAAGCCACAAAAAACTCACCTCCCACGGTTGCTTCTTGTCACAAGGTTTCTTCTCGTTCTCGGGAACCCATGCGGCGGCAGCGACTTGTCGACTGTCGGACTTGATTGTCATCCCGGTTTCAATTTCAATAGGCTGGGCCACAAAGCGACTCATTGGCTCATCGTTCGCCTTGGAGATGTAGCAAAGACGATTATCCTTGTTGACGAAAAAGACGTAAGTCCTACCGTCGATCTGGACGGTGGCAATGTCCTTGGGGGAAGAGGGCTTGTAAAGTCAGTATTTTGATGGTCAAGATTCGAGTTGCCAGGAAGGTTCTTCTTACAATGCAAGTCATGGTGCAGTTCATCGAAAGCTTTTAGGCGGTAACTATGTTTAGAAAGTCTAATGGTTTGCTGTACGATGGCAAGAAAAGGACGTCACAGCGGACTGTTCTTTTATAACTTTTCAGAAAGCCATTTGCGCAAGCCAAACTCAAGTAGAAGCCATCATGCTGCTATGGGCCCACGATTCACATCTGTAACGCCATTTATCCATACTCAGTATCCCGTAGCCGGCTGGCGGCTTTCCCAGAGATTCTCGATTCATCATCTGAACTGAACTTGGAAGCTGCACCTTGACACAGCATCGAGTCTCATACCGGCCGTATTCTACGAGCGCTGGAGCTACATCTCTATCTGTCAACAAAGACAGGTTAGCTAATATTGGCCAAACTGAGATTTGAATATTGTTCAGCCAGCCACGATGTCTGCAGCATCAAGGGCTCCATACCAACTGCTTTCAGTGACAAAGTCTCGGCCTTGGAAGGGATCCAGCTGTGTCTTGGCCGCCGGATCCGCCGATCTTTTCCAAAATGAAGTCCTGTGGACTTTCAATCATTACCCAGGAACGTCACGTCAAATTGTGGCTTGAGCCTGGGCCCTGTACTAGTGTTCCAGCCGTGTGTGATAACGGCCAGCCAGGTCTGCCACAGCCAGCCTTAAACCGGGAGTACTAGCCGTAAGAAAAAACAGATGAGACAAAAGCTAAGGTCTCTCGTGTGGAAGAATCGATTTGACACTGCAAGCCACCTCCAGCCTTTCAAACTATCAGATTTCTAATGTCTCCTTGCATTCTCGCAGTTCCCCTCGCTTCGGTACCCAATGGGCGTGGCTTTATGTCTCAGGACAGTGTGATTCTGGAATTTCAGCTGTTTTGGACCCTGCTCCATTTAGCCTTCCTCAAACCCTTGAATCTCAGCCACGATAGTCGCGCCAATAGCACGAGGCGCTGAAGATCCTGTTGGGGCCTGGAGAAGATGCGGTTATCCCTTCCCCCTTTTTTTCCATTTCCTCGTAGTCTTCCGTTGAATGTTGTCAACCAACTCATATATCTTCTTCCACCCAAGAAAGTGCCGAATGGATAGAGAAACGCAGTACATCTAGTCCTATCCTTGAGAACTTGAGCTATTCCTCCTGATCGTCATCATGACCAATTCTCTTATCCGAACCGTTTTATTTGCGGTATTATGCTTTGCCATACCCGTCGTCGGTGAAACCCACTCTCGTGCGTCTTTCACCATCCACCGTTAGGATGCAGTGTGCGCTGACAAGATTGAACAGGAGAGGCAGGTGCTGCAGAGCCAAGATCGCGGGGCGTAAATGATCCAAGACCCAATAAGGCGAAGCTCATGCGCGAATGTGATAAGCACATCACCGAATGTGGTGTCACGGACGCAGTCAAGGTTGTCACTAAGCCTGCAAGTACAATTCGAGTTCAAGAGACTGTTACCACCGTGGTCACCAAGGTAGAAAGGAGAGCCAACCAGTTGATTGGTTCAATGCTGACATAATATACAGGAACTTCCGAAAATCACCAATATCGTCACCAAGGTTGATGTCACTACTATCAACAACAAGATCCAAGGTGTGTAAACCATTCAGAGCAAGTTCCATTCAATAGCTGACCAATGAACTGGCAGGCCATTGTCGTAACACCACGATCTACGTCGATCCCAAACCCGCTATCGTTACAGAATACGTCACCATAGAACATGTCAAAGAACTTGTCTCCGTCGTTAATACCACGACTACTATTACCAGCACAGTCACTGGTAAAACCATCGAACAATGTTTCATCAACACCGAGATCCATTTCCCCCAATTCCGTTCGACGCAGGCAAGCGCAGAGGTCCCTACCGCTTCACAGTCTAGCATCCCCGACGCTGTGATCGATCACGGCGAGGTTGAAAACGATAAACAACATGTCATGCGTTACCACCGTGGGGATTATTATGCTGAGCAGGTTACCGAGGAAATGTCGCCGGATATGCATGCCAACCCTTTTAGACAGAGGGAAGAGCCGGAACTGGAGGCTTAGTTGATAATTGGTAAGGCATGGTGAAGGACAGGGTTCTACGTGAGGATGGCGAGCAGGTTGATCAGCTGATATTTGGACTTCTATCAGAATTCTTATGCCGCTGCGGTACCATGCCTGTGAGCCTTATTGTAGCATTAATATATCCCATAGTGAACATTGGACCCAAAACAGATTATTCTGCGCTATCTGTTTCTTTTCTTACTTCGATAGTACCAAGCCATTTCTTCTATCTTGATAATGGTTTTCTCAAATATATATTTCTCCTTTTCCCAGTCTGAATCACTGGATGTCGTTTGGCCCATGCTCACTGATCTGGAAGGGCAAGACCCAAGCCGGTGATGCGAACAGAAACAAAGGTCAAAGTGGAACGCAGTTTTATCAGAAATCTCTATGCCAAGTGTACTTGTGGCAGCTATAGGGTATTGATGCGATTGGCAACATCCTCTGTGGGTACATTCATTCTGTCATTGGACTCCTTCAGGGGCCCCCTGTTGTAGATCTGCATGTTTTGACGATAAGTCTCACTTCATCCACTCGATGAGCAGTAGTGCTGAGCGGGGCGGGCCGAAGCCCACTTGGATCTATTCCGAATGAGCTGTGGGGGTTTCTTCACCCCCTCTGAATTTAGGAGCACTTCTGTTGCCGCGTGTTCGATCCGGGAATCGCTGTGCAACCACTTGTTCAGAAGCTCCAGCAACCACAAGACGAAGAGTCCAGTTAGAAAATATCGCAGGATCTTACTGGCGACTTCTTCAGAGAGATGGAGCCAGGCGCGCAACATTAGCCTGATTGCATCGCAGATCCATGTGAGGAACCCGACGTACAAAACTGCCTAGGTTATATCGGAGGCCATTGTGGTAGTTGATTTGGTGGCTGAGCTGCAGGGCTGATGTCTGCGTGGTTGATGTTGGTGGAAGGAAGGAAGTAGAAGGGACATTGTATAGAGCAGCTTAAGCGTTGCGTTAGATGAGATAGGCTATGGGGCACCAAAAGGTTTTGCACAAGCATTGAAGTTATATTGCCTGATAGTTTAAGCACGGCAAAGGAAATACTGATATATTATGCGTAACTCACTCCATGAGTCTGGTATGAAAATGGTGTGCGTTCTTTTGTCTGTTCACTCACTAGCTTCTCTTGTTCACATTTGCCTCACATTCTTAGAGGGTACGATTGGCACACCATGGACGTGATGTGATAAATGCTGTTGGTCGGCGTAAAATAAACCATCTCAAGATTTTAGAAAATTCATGCTGTTCAGACCGAACTTTGGTCTGGCCTGGCTAGAGAGTCGTGAACCACGACTTCAAAGTTTATATTTCCTCCGGCTGTGGGTTCATGGAACCGAAATATTAAATTGAGCCTGAATTTAACATAAGAGTAAGGTTCAAAACCCTTGATGAATGCCTCTTTTATTTCGCCATGGTTTCCCATCACGGACTATAGGGTATCTTTCTGTGTTTTTGTTTTTTTGCTCAGATCTGTTTTGATTCCAGCTTAGCATCAACTCCCCTGCAGTAGCGCCAACGCACTAACCACTTAAGCCTATCAAAACTGGTCTGTCTTCTTTTTGGGGGAGTCTATTGCCTTGCTAAACCAACACTATCGACTGCGGGAAATGAGACATTTGACGCTGAAACTATATCAGTGGCTCGTAGCCCTACAGGGCCTCCCTCTTCTTTTCTGCTTTCTTCCAACTTCTTGCCTTGACAAACGCCGTCAACATGCGTTGGAGTTTGTTTCTTCTAGGTGTTGCCGCGGACCTCGTGGTTGCAAGTCCCTGCAAACCGAGCATATCAAGTAAGTATAGGTTTTGCAACATGGAACCACGGCTAACAGAGCCTTTTAGCTTCGGAAGCAGCGACGGTTACCCCTGTCTCAACGACGGAGGCGACGAGTACCATCTTGGCGACTTCGAGTATCGCCTTATTTGAAACGACGGCGACCATTGAGCTTACCACAACTACTACCACATCTGAAGACATCACTACGACCACCGCCGCAGTTGAAGACACTACCACCATCACCGAGACGTCTGCTGGAACGACTTCAGAGGCTGCCACAACTTCGCAGCCTCCTGCTACAGAAACAACATATATTCTGAGTGCCTCTGGCGATAGTCTCAACGGTGTCCAAGCCCATGGCTCCGGTCAACCAGGAACAGTCATCGCCTTCGACGCCTTCTTCTCTGGTATCACCCCTCGTAAATTTACCTTGGACTCCGCGGGACGACTCCAAGACGCCGAGACTGAGGCTTACGTCTGCGCAATCTACTATTTCTCTCCCTCGGATGAATCCCCACCTCCCGTTTCCTTCTGTTTGCGTGGCCTCGTTGATGCAAGACAAGGACAAGAGTATCTTACCTGCGAAATCAACAACGAAAATCTCGCATGCACAGCACCTAGGGTCTTTTGTCGCAGCGAAGGCAACAATCTTATATGTTCGAGTGCAGGAGGAGATGCGAATGATACTTTCTTCATTGACAGTGGGAAGCTTTGGTATATCGGTAGAGGAGATCCTCCGAACCAGTTCCCCATCAGCGTGTCAGCCCGGAAGCAACGATAGGTGTGCACTGCTTGTTGTATCTTGTAGTCCACAATTAACTGTACAATTACTCTTTCAACTCAGCTAGTCTCAATGTTTACAGATCACTTGCCAATTCCGTTGTACAAGAAAAGGTTGGGAACACCCTTGGTATCCGTGATCTTATCCTTGATAGCCAGCTCCTTAACTCTAGCCCAAATCTGAGCGGGCGTACGCGGCCCCTCCAAAGCAAGCAAATAAGCGATAACACCTGCAACATGAGGGGCGGCCTCCGACGTGCCATCCGCAGTTCGTGATCCGGTAGGAGAAGTAGACCAAGCAGACAGAATCTCCTGACCAGGTGCGAAAATGTCACAAGCAGGTCCCCAGTTAGAAAACTGCCATCGCTGGTAATTCTTGTTACTGGCAGCCACGGTGATGACATTAGGGTTGTTTCCTGGACTTCCATTTGCTGCATCCTGGTTCGAGTTCCCAGCGGCTGCAACGACGGGAACACCAGCGTCAATAGCTTTCTGCACTGCATCGTTCATAATGTCCGAGGAACTTCCTGACAAGCTCATGTTAATGACAGCCTTGCCAGCACGTTTCTTGGCCACAATATCGTTGACTGTCCAGGCCACACCGGCAAGAACACCGCTGGTGGTACCTGTGTCGTCGCCCAAAACCTGAACATCGACAACAGTGGCTTTTTTAGCAACTCCATATGTAGCGCCATTGACGATGGCAGCGACCAGCGTGCCGTGCTGCTTCTGGCTGACAACGCCTGACGTGTCCGCCCCAAAAATTGCGCGACCTTGGAATTCTTTGTGTTCTAGGTAAATGCCGCTGTCCAGCACATAAGCGAAGACTCCCTCACCCGCCGTCGAGTCGTAAGTATAAGAGGCGCTGGAAGATGGGGGTTGAGCGTTGGAAATAGCCGAAAGACCCCATGGTGGGGTTTGCTGAGTGACCTGTGCGGCTACGGTGTATTCTTGCTCAGGTTCGACGCGCAGAACCTATGTCACAATCAATTTCGATCCATCTTAACACCGACTTATGTACTTACGGTAGAGTTGGCCTTGATGATCTTGATGGTCTCCTCATCGAAAGAGCCAGAGTAACCCTTGAAGCCAGGGAAACTGAAGGTCTTGTCAATTCCAGCAGACTCAACACCGCGACGGGATAAAGCCTCTCTGTTGACGTCGGATACCCATCGAGCGTGAAGGCCAAGATCGTCTGTCGGCTTGAGCGCTACGACGAATTTGCCAGGGACGATACCCTTGTCGGTGGGGAGAGCGGCGGCGACGGCGGCCAGGCTAAGCAAGAGAAACTTCATGTTCCAAGTTGAGGGAAGGAAACCTGTGCAGGACACGATTCTTGGTGACTCAATCGCAACTTATATATCTAGGAATACGCGGTTTCTTTCTCCTTGATTTCGTTAACACGAGGGATTGTCAGTCCCATTTGCCGTTATAGTACAGATCTCCGTTACACCCCCGTAAATCCATCCTTGTAATCACAGCCAAGACCTTGTCACCTTCCACTTCAGTATCGATACCCCTGCAGTGTTATCATGGTAGCGCATTGCGACATTATAAGCTTAACGCTTGGCGTCGGCTATCGATCAGGCACAAGATATGCCCAAGATGAGTATCCCGGCGGTTTGCGACTTTTAAATCAAATGTGTTATTCTAGCTGCAGCCCTGTATCGACTGACTTCTGTTTTAATGGCTTCAATTAGTAGTGAGCCATCTTATTTTCCTTTTGCTATCAGTCCATGATATCTTTTAGAAACTCTTCCAGCAAATCTTCTCTCCAGAGACTGTAGTGCGTTTCCCCCGGATACTCCTTATAAATAGACTTCGGTAACCTCTCCGCCATATACCGCCCCATTTCGGGCGGTGTATTCTCATCAGCAGACCCATACCATAACCTGATACCCTCATAGTCAATATCCTCCACTCGAAAGCCCCAAGACTGAGTATTAAGTCATGGCCCGCTCCTCCTTGAGCATATACCTGTCTGAATACTTTAACGGCTGATTGAAAAGCGCTCGGCTTCTCCAGAATCTTTCGATCGGCTGGTGCAAAGCCTTTGATTTGTTCAGCCCAGACTTTTTCCATTCTCATCGTGTCGGGATCTTGCGCTGCGGCGAGGAATATGTTTTCCAAGTACTCGATAAATTCCCGATTTTGGCCTTTCCAGATCATCATGATCTTCTGCATCGTTTCGCTTTGGCCTGCTAGTCCTGCTTCCCAGGGCCCTACACCAGCGCATATACCCACCCCTCGTAGATTACCTCGACGTAGTGTTTGGGCGCAAGCAAGGGTATAGCCAGTGCCACCACTTGTTCCGATGATATGATACTTGCTGAGACTCAAATTCTCTATCAAGGCTGTCAAGTCAGCCGGGAAGTCTAGGATTTTCCGATGCGGGTAGAATGTTGAGTGTCCAATTCCTGGTCGGTCTGGAGCAATCCATCGGATACCTAGCTGTTTGGCCAGCGTATCTTCGAAGCCAGACAACGTGATTCCGGAGTCGGGTGTGCCATGTATGTAGATCAGCGGCGTCCCATTTGGGTCGCCGAACTCATGATAGCCGAGACGTCTGCCATCGGGTAGATCAATCGCTTTGCCAACTGCTGTTGAGATGGGTCTCCATTGTGTTTTGAAGGATTTTACATATCGAGATGCCGGGCTGGTCGTTGTGACTCGAAATGAAGCAAACAGCGTCGCACGGGCCAGGCCCATCGTCATTGCGGATTGATGAAGGATTTTGATGAGTCAAACGGGGAGCTGAATCCTTTTATTGGGGGTAATATGACGATTATGCTTACATATCACGTGGTGCGACCACATTAATTATCGACGAAGGATTCCACGGCGGGGAAGCGATCTGCCGGGAGGGGCTTGGAGGGGTAACTCCATGTCGATTTACATAAATTAGCCTCGCCCCCAGGTATAAGAAAAGGCTGGCTACCTAAGACACACCCAGGATCTCCATCGATTCATACTATTTTATCATCCTACGTCCCAGCATGGTCCAGCGAATTGCCATCAGCAAAGGCTGGGAGTTCAAACAGTCCAGCTCTTTGAACGATGGCACGGCTTCATCCTACCTCCCCGTCGCGCAGTTTCCTACGGTCGCTCATATCGACCTTTTACACCATAAACTCATACCAGATCCATACATTGACATAAATGAGTTAGAATGTCTTTGGGTCAACGACGCAGATTGGACTTATCGGACCGAGAAGATCGAACCAATCACCCTCAAAGACTCAGAGCGAGCAGTCCTCGTTTTCGAAGGTCTAGACACTGTTGTTGACGTCTATCTAAACGACAAGCACATTCTGTTCAGTAACAACATGCACATTACCAATCGCGTCGATGTGACCGACCATCTACGTGGTAGGGAAGAGCCTTCTGTTCTTGAGTTGAGATTCAGATCTGCTCCAGCATACGCCCGCTCTGAAATGGAAAGAATTGGATACAAGAGACTTCCAACTGGGCGGGCTGTCAACTTTGGTGGACCAGAAAGGCTATTTGTTCGAAAGGCTCAGTACCACTGGGGTTGGGACTGGGGTCCGGCAATCAACACGTCTGGACCGTGGAAGCCAATTTATCTGGAGGTGTACGAGTCGCGCATTTCCCAATTCTTGGTGAGCCAGAACGTTGCGGATGATTTAACGTCTGTCGACATCACTGTGAAGGGCAAGGTTGAAAACCGGAATGGAATCGGAAAGTTATCTATCCAGTTGGTAGACAACTCCAGCGAAGACAAGGTCGTGGCTGCTTTTGTTGAATTAGCCTCTGATGGCTCATTTGAGTGCCACCTCAAGGTAGACGACCCGAAACTGTGGTATCCGTTCATGTACGGAGAGCAACACCTTTATACCATCAAAGGTTCCATCCCAGGACACACCGTCAACAAAACCGTCGGAATGCGACGGCTTCGCCTGTTACAAGAGCCTCTCAAAGACCAACCAGGAACGTCTTTCATCTTCGAAATTAACAACATCCGCCTTTTCTGCGGAGGGTCGTGCTGGATCCCCGCCGACTTCATGCTACCACGAATCGATCAACGAACACGGGAAAATTGGTTCCGTCTTATGAAAGAAGGCAATCAAACCATGGTCCGTGTCTGGGGCGGTGGAATTGTTGAGGATGACATGTTCTACAACCTTGCCGACCGACAAGGAATTCTAGTATGGCAAGACTTTCTGTTCGCCTGTGGCAATTATCCTGCTTCACCAGACTTTGTTGCGAACGTGAAGAATGAAGCGGAGCAGCAGGTTGAGCGTGTGGGACATCATGCTTCGCTTGTGCTTTGGTGTGGGAATAATGAGGATTATATGTGTGCTGATCAGGACCGATGCTGGGATGTTGATTACAGCGATACGACTGGCCCATGGGATAAGACCACGTTTCCGGCTCGTGAGATTTATGAGCGTACTCTACCTGGTGTCATCGCGGCATCTGGCACGGATGTTCCGTATTGGATCAGTTCTCCGTACGGTGGAGTGGAGTCTAATGATGCGACCGTTGGTGATACCCATTGTTGGGATGTCTGGCACGGAAAGCTATCACCATATCAGGATTACAAAACATACAAATCGCGCTTCATCTCCGAATTTGGCTTCGAGTCAGCACCTAGTCTAAGGACTCTTGAACGCGCAATTACCGATCCGAAAGAACGACACTCCCAGTCCCGAACATTCGACGCTCATGACAAAGGTCCAGGTCATGCAAGACGCTACCCGATGTATATGGGCGAGAACTATCGTTTCCGCATGAACCCGCTGAAGGACTTCGTCTATTGTTCACAGTTCCTCCAGGCAGAAGCATTAGCCTATGCTTATAACCTGTGGCGAAGGGAGTTTAGAGGACCGGGTCAAGAATACTGCGCTGGTGCGTTGGTTTGGCAGATGAATGATATTTGGCCTGGAAGTAGTTGGGCTCTTGTTGATGTGTCTAACAGACCAAAACCTGCTTACTATGTCACGAGGAGAGCGCTGGCTAAGACAGTGCTAGGCATGGAACGCGTTGTTACTGAAAAGCCACCTTATATCACAACTGGATATCCTGATAGGAAGGGTAAGTTGGACGTCTGGGCTGTCAACAGTGAGCTCGAGGATCGCAAGGTGATCCTGGAGTTGAAAGCTTTCGATATTCGGAGCGGGAAGCAGGTCGAACTGGCGGGTGACTACCAGAAGGAGTGGGTACTGAAGGCGAACCAAACAACAGAGCTCCTAGCAAATATCGACATTCCTAACCACAGAGAAACGGTCGTCGCAGGTTATCTGACCGACCCAACTGGCAAAAACTTCCTAGAGAAACGTCTGGCAAGGTGGATAAGCTGGCCCGAGCCACTAAAATACATGCGCCCATGTCCCGACCTCAAAATCACGACCAGAAACTGGGGTCACAATTCCAGAGTCATCCTCTCAACAAACGCACCAGTCAAAGGCGTTGTAGTCAATGGCAAATACAGAGGTGCTGCAGCGAACAACTACATGGGTGGCTACGACGCCACGTTCTATGATAACTTTATCGATTTGGTACCTGGAGAGGAGGTTTACGTTAAGGTGAGGGGTGTTCTGTGGGGAGAGGAGGCTGTTACTGTTAGGTTCTTGTATGACTGGGAGCTGGAGCCTGGTTTTGAGCTGTAGGTGGTTTAGATTACAAGTGAACAGCGGATGCAGTTTCGGGGGCGGGACGGTATTTCGAAGAATTTGGGGGTTGGCGCGGGGTATTCTCGGGGTAGGGCTGAGAAGCCATTGACGTAGTCGACGGAATCAAGATCGCGGAAATATGCCGGGGAATGACGGTTTCGGGAATTTTTAGTGGTCGCCATTGGAGTCTGTGCAACGTTGAAAGCTGACTGCATTGACTTTGTCCTTATCGCGGATGAGTCATGGGTGAATGCTGCATGGTCGGCCGCACAATACCGGGAGAGCGGAATGATGGGGTCTGTATGTAACACTCTTGGACGTTACATACGACAATCCCAACGGCGGCACCGAGTAATTGTTGCGTACATCCTCAATCTCTGCCTTGGAATGACATCGCGAAAACGCCATGATGCCATTTCGTGCACGTTCGGACTTCGTTTCCAATGCCGCAGTTCCGAATCGCGACACCGTAGTATGAACAGAAACACAATACGGTGTTCATTGAGTATAAATATTAGCCTTCCATCCGCCGAAGAGATGAGTCCTCAGAACATTCAAACAATTCTTACTCACATCTCAAACTCTTCATTCATACCTGATTGCCTGTTGAACAACCCAAAGTCTATTATCTCACCATGCCTCAACTCAAAGTCGGCGACTACCTCTTCCGTCGTCTCCACGAACTCGGCATTCGCTCCATCTTTGGCGTCCCAGGAGACTACGAGCTCGCCCTACTAGACCTCGTCACTGACAACTCCCTCTCTTGGAAGGGAAACCCCAACGAATTGATCGCCTCCTACGCAGCAGATGGCTATGCCCGTGTCAACGGTGCAGGTGCTTTCGTCACTACCTTCGGACCAGGCGAACTCTCTGCGTACTGCGGTATGGTAGGCCAGTATGCTGAATACGTACCCGTTGCTCATATCGTGGGCTATCCAGCAGTTGAGGCTGTTAAAGCTAAGAAGATTATGCATCATAGTTTGGGTGATGGCAGATTTGGAATGTATGAGAACATGGCCAAGAACATTACTGTCGATTCAGTTGTCATCGATTATGCTCCTACCGCGGCAGTGGAGATCGATCGTGTGTTGACGACTATGATGAGAGAGAGTCGACCTGTTTATATCGGGTTGAGTGTTGATATTGCTTATGAGCTCATTGATGCTGATGGCCTGGAGGTCCCGATTCCGACTAGCCTTCAGCCCAATGACCCGGCTCTTGAGATGAAGGTCATCGATGAGATCCGAATGATGATCGAGCATGCTGAAAAGCCAGCCATTATTGTCGACGGCGGTGAGTCCTGCCTATAACATGCTGCAAAGCAGAATGATTAACCGACTGACTCATTGTACAGGTGCTGTCCGACACGGAGTACTCGAAGAAACCCATGAGCTCATCAAGCTTACCAAGCTTCCAGCCTTCACCACTGCAATGGGCAAAGGCGGTCTTGACGAAACCATTCTCGAATTTGCGGGTGTCCACTCTGGCGCTGGTACTCTGCCTGAGGTCAAGAACGCTCTGGAGAGTGTTGATGTCGTTATCTGGATCGGCAACTATCCTTCTGACTTTAACACGGGCGAATTTACCACTGTGGTGAACAGGGATGCTGCCATCATTGATCTGCAGCGCTTTTCTACTTGGATCGACAAGAAGCAGTACCAGGTTTTCATGAAACATGTAAGTTTTCTGACTGAAGAGGGAAATGGATGACTGAATTGTTACAGCTTCTCCGTGGCTTGATCAGGAACCTTTCATCAGACCCGATCGACAAGGCAGTACAGAAAGTAACTTGGAGCTCGTACCCTAAGTTTACCTTCCAATCCGACGACGTCCTCAAACAAGACTTTCTCTGGGGTGTAAGTGCCAAGGGCCACATGCCAGCACCTCATAGCTAACATACTCAGGCTCTTGGCTCATTCTTCAAACCTGGAGACATAATCATCGGTGAAACCGGAACCTCTGCCTTTGGTCTCTGCGACAGCAAACTCCCGAGCGGAGTAATGATGTTCAACCAAACTGTCTTCGGAAGTATCGGCTATGCCACAGGTGCGATCGTTGGTGTAGGTCAAGCTATCGTCGAGAGCAATGGAAAATGGAAACGACCTGTCCTTGTCACGGGTGAGGGAAGCATGCATCTTACTGTCCAGGCTCTTGCGGATATGCTTCGCTGGGACTTGAAGCCCATCATGTGAGTGATCGCCTCTCTTGATATTGAAAAGCTTCTAATTTGGCATAGCTTCGTTCTCAACAACGGTGGATACACTGTCGAGCGTCTCATCCACGGCAAGGAAGCTTTCTATAATGAAGTTGCGATCTATGACTATTCGCTTCTTGCGAAAGCGTTTGGACCGGCTTTTGAGTCGAAGTATCACGGACCCATCAAGACGTGCGGTGAATTGTCTACGCTCTTGAATGATCCTGCTTTTGGTAATGCGGGTTGTCTCGAGGTAAGTGCGCCTGTTCTGGCTGCGGACTGCTTCGCTAATAGACTGGTAGATGGTGGAGCTTATCCTCCCGCCTCTTGATGCGCCGTCGGCTGTCATCAAGACGGGTGCTGCAATTGATGAGTTCAATAAGGCAAAGGCGGCGAAAACTGTTCAAGGTGCTTGAGCTGAGAATGCTAGCGACAAGCGTTCCGAGTATGAGAGGGTACCTTCAGACTGTTCAGATTAGTAAATTGACTTTCTTTACTCGGAATGCTATTCCGAAAATCCTACTGGTTTAAGTTCCCTGATTTTCTGGAATCCCTCCCGAAGCACGCGAAGGAAGCGGCTCGGGAATGGCACGAAACCTTAACCCTAACTCCGGCAGTTGTTCTCCACCCGAGGTCCATCGATGACGACAACCAAAGAGCACTGACCATGAACAGATGATTCAAAAACTGGAAGTTATCCGCATCTCAATTGAAGCATCAGTTTTGTTCCAAAAACCGTGTTTAAGACTCTATCATGTCGAACCAAGGTCACTGCAACTGCGAGAGTATCAAGGTGGAGTTGGCGGCTGAGTTGCAGAAGGACACCCTCTCTTGCTTCTGGTTAGTGCTGACCCCGGACTGTCGGTGTGTGTTGGTAGATACTGATGTACTATGTCACCAGCTCAAACTGTCAGCGCGCAGGCGGATGTATGCCAAGGTCATCACTGTAATACCGATCAATCAGCTGATATAAACAGTGTTCGCGCCCAACTACGTCGTCGATGAAGACAAGGCCAAAATCACCGACTCGAATGGCACACTAAAGACTTTCACCGCAACCGCAGACTCCGGCAACAAGGTCCAGGTTTGAACAATCCATCAGATTTAGTAAGATAGGTTCGCTGACACCACTCATAGCGTTCCTTCTGTGGTGACTGTGGCAGTCCCGTTGTTACGCGTACACCAAAGTATCCTGGAAAGGCGATTATCAAGGCTTGTCTGTTCGATCAGATTGCGACTCCTACTGCTGAGGCGTTTACAAAGAGGCGACCTGAGTGGCAAAAGCCTGTTGATGGAGCTCAGCAGCTATGATATTTCAATGAGCAGAATTAAATCAACTGATAGATTTGATCATATTGATGGAGATACTCATGACAATCGAGGTTGTCGAAAATCTTGAAGTTGATTGTTCGATTTGAGTCGATCTTGTCATGTTCACTTGAACTACATAGCCAGTTACATTTGAGTTAAACTCATCTTCCTCAAAAGATCTTAAAACCGGGTGGTTGTGATAGTCCGTGACTCTCCTGTGTATGCTTGTGTTCGATTCTTGTTTCGCAAAACTACCCTGTAGATCTCCACCGAGATTCCTGCCGACCTAACCCCAGTATTCCACTCCGCTCCATAAGAAAATGTCGATTGCCAAAAACGCTAACTCGACCTCCTATTACTTGTTGCTCCTCTGCAGTATTTCGCACTCTGTTTTGCCGGAAAATGGGATAGACTCAATTTGGCTATGCGTACAGTTGTACAGTCATTTGATGACGCCTCCAAGCCATTAGCCTGATTGATTTCCCAATAAATGACATTTCGCTTCTCTCAATACCATTGCAAAGCTTCAGACAAATCGACATGTAATATCCGTATTGCCGTAGTAGTATTGTTTGTAAATAATTGATGATCATATTACCCGGTCCCCAAGACCGACAGAGCATGATCGGAACTTGTCCCAATAAGGCAACCGGAGCGTCACGCTCCGTACCGATCGGCATTGACCGCCAGGCACTGCGACGCGTCTATTGCAGACAAGCTTCCGGGCCTCAATAGGACAGATGATTTCATTTGCGGGGAAGTGCTATTAGGCTGTTGATTTAAGCGGTACTTGGCCGGTCCTCGGCTCATGACAGCTCCAGGTTATTATCGTATAGATGGGGTCATGCAAGGAACATGGGGAAATAAACAAGCTAGCGGAGGTGAAAACAGGCTGTTTATCGAATGACTTGTTATTCTGCCAAGCCGGTTAATAATCCCTGTCCATAACCCCAAGTTTTATGCGTCTGGGGTATAGTGACATGTGAAACGACTAGAACATTTTTAATTTAGCCGATGGGCATCAAGGAAATTGCCACGGAGTCATGATGCTCATGATATATAATGCAGCTTCGCATCTTGTAAAGACTCTCTTTTTCTTAGCAGGCAAGTCTTGGTTCTCAAACTTCCAGTTGCAAAGATGCGTTTCAGTGTCCTTCCCGTGGCCTTGGCCCTTTTCAACGGTCTGGCTGTTGCCAACCCCGTTCCGTAAGTCATCTACTCTCGATCAAGTTGAACAAACTTACTGACGTACTCAGTGATGTTGAAGCTCGACAGGCTGCTGGCCTTGACAATGCCATGAAGGCTGCTGGCAAGAAGTACTTCGGTACCGCCGTCACTGTCCGCAGTGACTCCCAAGAGAACGCCGTTCTCAACACCAAGGGCGAATTCGGCTCTCTCACCCCCGAGAACGCCATGAAGTGGGAGGCCATCCAGCCCAACCGCGGCCAATTCAACTGGGGACCCGCCGACCAGCACGCCAACGCTGCTACCTCTCGCGGTATGGAGCTTCGCTGCCACACTCTTGTCTGGCACAGTCAGCTTCCCAGCTGGGTTGCCAACGGCAACTGGAACAACCAAACCCTGCAGGCGGTCATGCGCGACCACATCAATGCTGTCATGGGCCGTTACAAGGGCAAGTGCACGCACTGGGATGTCGTCAACGAGGCTCTCAACGAGGACGGAACTTACCGTGACAGCGTCTTCTACCGCGTCATTGGTGAAGCTTTCATTCCCATTGCTTTCCGCATGGCTCTTGCTGCCGATCCTACCACCAAGCTGTACTACAACGACTACAACCTCGAGTACGGTGGTGCCAAGACCCAGGGAGCCATTCGCATCACCAAGCTGATCCAGTCCTACGGTCTTCGCATTGACGGTGTCGGTCTACAGGCTCACATGACCAGCGAGAGCACTCCTACTCAGAACACACCTACTCCTTCTCGTGCTAAGCTCGCCGAGGTTCTCAACAGCTTCACCAAGCTCAACGTCGATGTTGCTTACACTGAGCTTGATATCCGCATGAACACTCCTGCTACTCAGCAAAAGCTCCAGACCAACGCTGAGGCTTATGCTCGCATGGTTGGTTCTTGCATGGATGTCAAGCGATGTGTTGGTGTCACTGTCTGGGGTATCTCTGACAAGTACTCATGGGTGCCTGGCACTTTCCCTGGTGAGGGTTCTGCCCTGCTCTGGAACGACAACTACCAGAAGAAGCCCTCTTACACTTCTTCCCTGAACACCATTCGTGGCCAGAAGTAAATAAGCATTAGTACATAGCTTTATTCATGTAAATAGCTTATATCAAAATATATGTCGATTGTATCTTCATTGTGAACCAAGTATCAACTAGTGCTTTTTCATTGTAAAATAGCTGCCTGAACCTCTAGCTGCCGACCGAACTTGCTCCTCCCAGTGCCAGCTAAAAAGCAACAAGATACCTCCCTCAAGACTAGCAGTCCCCTGAGGTGAGGCAAGAGTAAGGTTATGTGTGGGTGAAGGGACCATGATGCCCTATAGAAGGTGTAAATATCTCGAGGAGTCTTGTCCGATGATTGTAAACTAAGTATCCTTGGCGCTTGAACGCATACCGTGATAAACTTTGATGACAACAGTCATCATAGACTAAAAAAAGAAGTCCCTGATATCTATCACTTCTGACTCATCCCACGAACCCACTCTTTGTCCTGGACTGTACTTGGCATCGTCACTCTCACCCACCGACGACACAAGATCCAAAACGTCCGTTCTCTTAACAAGAACACTGTCTATTGACCCATTCTCCAGGAACTCATCTCGAGCTATCTCAATCTCAGAAGCGAGATTGACTAGAAACTCCCGGTTTCCCGAAGTCGCCTTGTTGACATCACGTTTAAGTACATGATAAGACGTCCAATCATCATGAATTGATGTCCCGTCATTGACCGGCATCCTTGGGTCTGCTCCCTTGTTGATCAGAGATAGCACGAGTTCTTTCAACTTGACGTGAAAGATACTTGCGTTTTCTGGACATTGGTAATCGGATTCGATGGCGTCCGTTTCGCCTATTACGAAGGCGTTGTTGATTTGATCGCAAACGTAAAACAATACTGTTTCGCCTTTCTCTCCGACAACAGCGTTGATGTCTGCACCAAGATGTATCTGTCGGTCTATCATCAGACGCGGGAGCGTTCCGTAGTGCTGTGGAAAGTAAAGGCACTGCATATCGTTGAAGGAAGTGAACAATAATCTATCCCTTTCTCCCTGTGTCTTTATTCCAGCAGTGATGTGATTCTTCGCTTCTGCTTCTAGCTCAAGGCTGTGCTGCATCCATGCGTAGTGGTGCCCGTGAACCTACACCATATTAGCATTTGATATAGTCTACAGTGATAACTGGCATGCCTCATCCAATTTGTCCCAGAGTCGTTGTACGACGTCCCACCACATCGGCACATTATCCGGATGATCAGCGTGACTTTGAGGAAGTGGGAAACTTGTAACAATAGAGTCGAAAGAAAAGTTAAGGACAATATTATCTGCTCTGCCTACCCCACTGCCCTGCGCTATCAGGTATTTGATAGTGTCCAGGAATTGTGGTTCGTGAAGCTTCTCAAGATTCCACTTGTAGAGCAGTACTTCTATCATAGATAACGGCACGCACTGGTCTGTCGACGAGACGTTGAGCCACGTAGTCTGTCCGAAGTACCATCTATCCGCAGCTTCGTTGCGTTGAACCTCTGCACCGTGACTGATGAAGTATTTGATACCAGCCACCGCGTCAAGTCCAGTCTGGACAGGAAAGCGGGGTATACATTCGAGATAGGTCATTAGCGGCGTAGTAGTAAAATGATCGACCATTGAATTATGTCGGCGCGAGGCTGGAGATCTTGTATTGATATCAGCACCATACCGCAAGCATAGATCGAGCATGTCCGTAGAGCCCCTCGTTGCCATGTGCTTTGCGGCAGCGAAGATAGGCATATGCAGCGGTCGTCGGTACTCAATTTGTGTTCTCTTGTTCTCCCGTTCAGATGGATGATAGGGTTGTACAGCAGTCGAGTTGATCGGTTGATATTCAACAATGCCGTTGATACTTGCCCCATTCTCGATAAGCATATCCACAATGTCGGCCTTGCCGAGGTCGATTGCCGCTGACAATGGCGACCATGCAAGTTCCGAGTGATGGTCGCTCACACAATCCAAGTTTCGTCTGTGGATGATTGACCTTAGTATATTTACAGGCGTTCCAGCTTGAATGAAGTCCATTGGAGTGCGAATGGCACCTTTGATATCGAGCACCCATGAGCCTAGCTTAGCCCTGGTCAATACTTCAATCATCTCTGGCGACTTTTCGTCAATTCTGTTGAGAAGCTCGTCCGATATCCTTTTTCTGTCTCTAACGCCTAAAGCCTCGAAAGTAGCGCCCATTTCGAGTAATGCATCCAAAGCCCTAGGACGGTCCCGTTCTATCACAATGTGTAATGTGGACTCAGGGTAAAGCTGGAATGATGACCAGTTGCCAATGTCTGATAGGGAATTGGCATCATCGAAGATTGATGCTTTCAGTACGAAATTTGGGTCGCCATCGCGTGCGACGATGGCACGAAGGAGCTCTGCCTCACCTCTTTTGCACGCCCATTTCTTCATGTGGCTGAGGGCACCGAGGTGGCCAAATAAACGATTGTCAAGACGATAGGACATGCGTGTGTTTGTTTTCCACAGGTTGACAAGCGCCCTGTCAGTTAGCCAGACAAGAATGTTGTCGAGCAGCTCCGTTGGCAGTGTTTCTAAAGAGCTGGACATGGTGAGGCAGGACGATCAAGACTTGGAGATGAGGTGTAAGAATGAAGAGGTTGAAAGATATCTCACCGAGTGAAATGCTTCCTAGATTGCCCAGTAATAATCCATCTACGGCTGACTCAGCACGAGATTCCATGCATACAAGTGGGGATAGAGTCAAAGTGTCAGCACAGCCCCAATTTCGGTGACTTCTATCGGACTCCACTATGTACATCCCTCAACATTTGACCAGCTTCCTGAGTGAAGGTGTGCCAGTAACCACCCTCCGGTTCCAGCTCATACAGAATCATGAACAGCTCTATCAAATTCTGCGCGAAATCTGGCTTCTGTGTCGCGGCTATGGTGTTGATAGCTGTAGCCAGTGGCCAAGCAAAGAATGTAGCTTGGAGACTAAACAGACTGCCCTGAGAAGGTTGTTAGAAGTGAAACAGATTTTCAGAGGGTATATAGAGGGTTGCGGACTCACTTCCATCAAACGAGCGTCCCAACTTGCTTTTAAAATCTTAAAGATGCTCATGGCAGTATCGTGAGGCTGTGGAATCTTCTCCATGGCAGTTTCGGACACCTCTTGACTCTCAAGAGTCTGGTTGTATAGAATAATCCTTATCGCACCCATATTGAGATTCGTGGTCAATGCAATGGGGTCCCGCGATAAAAGTTCTTCTCCAAAGATCCCCTGCATGACGAGCGTTCTTTCGCGAAAGCACTCCTCAAGGGAATTTTGGCCTTCGTTTGAGTCGTCCGTCTTGTTAAGGCACTTCATGGCAAGATCGACCATCAATAAGCAGGCGCATAATGGCGATACACCAGTGGCTAGCCTGTCGGTATTAGCGAGGAATGGCATATCCTCAGGACTGAACTCTGGACCGAGTCGACCTGGTGAAGGCAGCTTGACGTGGAAGGACTGGCCTATTGTCAGTTATCGAACAGAGAACCTCCTCGACTCCTACATAGCTTACAGAAACTGGCCCGAGTTGGGATTCCATTCCCGACCTTGTCTTGATATAGGTCTCCCAGACGAACAGCAACCAGAACGAACGTCTTCTCTCTTCCAGTAAGCATTGATCGTCGGTAGCAGGTAGGGAGATGTGCAGTCCAGGGACAGCATCGTCATGTCCCTCAGAGCTGTCCATCCGATGCAGCCTCAACACGCTCGAAAGTCTAATAGCGCGTCCAAGAGTCATCCAAGCTCTGGTGATATTACTCAACATGAGCTCGTACCGCACAAGGAACAAAAGTGCCTGGAAGATGTTCAAGTTTGAGAAAGCGGTGGTATCAGGGTCCATCTCGCAGTCTTCTATCTGACGGCGAACTAAAGCGTAGAGTTCTTGGCGCAGGTGTTGATATCGTGTTGACATAGCTGTGCTGAGTAATGCGACGGAGTGTTTTAGAGCGGTAATTGACTTTGTGGGTTGGTCTGTTGACAGCGTGGAGAGAAAGCGGATCTCAGAAATGATGGGCATAGAATTGTAGATGTATTTGAAGAAATACCGATACCTGGAAAGCAATGAGCCTAGAAGCTTCGATCGTGGGACGGCTCACGTACAACTCAGGAAGAACGTTTTCCAGTGATGGCTGTGGCTGACTTGAGTGGCTGCCTTGCGGTACCTTTTCCTGGGTAGGTTGCGTCATCATATCAGCCATTGGCATCGTTCCGGGTACTTCAAGCCTTGAGTCAGACGGCCATTCATTGATCAGGAGACTCGGATCAATATGATTTGTGGACTGTAGTAGAGTGTCAATTGGAGTATCCCAGCACAGCTTCTGTTCCGACTCGAGCTGGAGCAGCTCATCAAGGCCAAGCTCCATAGTCTCGAACGTGGTGTCTTCGACCACCGGAGCCGACCTTGTCTCGCTGTTAGCTGTATCAGGGTGAGTCGATAGTGCGTTGCTGTTGACACTGTCTTGAATAAATGGCATTAGTAAAGGCAGTCTGGCACCTGAGCTTGTGTGCGCAGGGTTAGGTCTTCTCGCGCCCAATTGAGCTTCAGCTCTTTCTATGATACCTTAGTCTTCATACCATCTGATTACGCCATACATACCTAGCCTTGCTTGCAGATCTTGAACTTGCCGACTCAAGTTAGCACCAGCTGGAAACGTGTCGTAACTGCATATTTCATTGAGACGTATGCACCGGCCACAATTTGGCTGAGCGCGGTCGCACTTGACTTTTCGGTCTCTGCAAGTCACGCAAGCCTGTCTGGTTCTTCTAGAGCCCATGTTTTGGCCGGCTTTGGGCAAAATGAATTAATCTGGCTCAGGGGATATGAATATGATAATGGTGTAAGTGTAAAAGGCAGCTTGTGGCGGCAGTTTCTTCATGCAAGTTGGTGATTGGCACGCTTATCTCACGTGATGATATGGTTGATAGATGTCTGAGGGAACGTGGGAGTTTTATTTCAAGTTTGTGTAGTCAAGAATTTGTAGTTTATTCTCTAAACTCATCTATCCGGCTTGGAACATTCATCACCATAATGCTTCTGGCTATACCATCTGTCCCACCATTATTTGTGCTCCAAACCGATGTCCCAAACCCTCTCCAGACTCCCCCTTCCGCTGTCTCTTAATCGACCTGGCTGGCTACCACTTTAGTTCCCTCCCAAGCGGACCCTCTAATGTTTCGCGGTTAGGCCCGATCCGAAGGACCCTATACTTTGACATGGTGGTGAACTTACAGCAAGAGGAAGTGAGAAGACAAAGCTAACAGCCGCAGCAACCATAAAAAGCAGCCAGATATTTCTGATGGCTGAGGTGATACTGGTGACAACAACCGACTTCTCAATCTCGGACAAGGATTGGTAGGCGTGACTGCTCGTGCCAGCAATTAATTCCGAAACTTGATCCTTGGGCAAGTCTGGGAGGGCTTTCCCAACTCCCGCGATGGCGGTGTTCTGGAAGATAGTGCCGCACAGGGACAGAAAAAGGACCATTCCAAGATTTTGTGCTGCGCGCTTTCAGTTTCAGGTTCGTAACATATGAATTGATGGTCCTCTTACCAATCGTCATAACAGCTACGGCGTTGGGGATTTCATGGCTTGGGACGAGTGACTGCAGAATGGTAAAGCCAATTACTACGTAACAGCCCGCACCAAATCCGATCATGATGCTGTATCCGTAAATGTTGGCATTGTTTGTGTGCTCGTCGATGGTATCTGTTATTGCGATCAGACCTAATTTGGAACGTCTTGTAAAGGTCCGACTTACACATCAGGGAAGTTCCCATCAATACTAACGCGCTGCCTCCGATATACCAAGGCGAAAAGTACGGCGTCTTGGGGAGCAGCAGGCCCGAGACGATGGTGGCGACGATCATGGAGATTACGAGTGGAAGTAGTCGCACCCCGGCGTCAAGTGGTCCATCGCCCTATCGAATGCATCAGTTTCACGATAGAGGGATTAGAGGCCACGAGCACTTACACGTATAAACTGGAAGTACAGAGGAATGTAATAAGTGATTGTCTGGTCCAAATCAGCATCTACTGTCCAATTAGCGCCTGTACCATCCTTACCAGAATGATTCCTCCAGATAAAAATACCTGCAGCTGCAAGTTCATCACCACAGGCATCCTCAGGAAATGGACAGGCCACAACTGGTTCTCCTTGGAAATTCCAGGATGAAACCTGAGTAAGAGAGCGGCAATAACAAGAAGGATCCCAGAAAGTGCCCAGAAAGTAATCTCGACGCCAGAATGCCAACTGTAAAGCGTGCCTCCGAACGAGATAGCCATTATCAGAAAGGTTGAGCCAGACAAGAAGGTAAAGGTCATCGGCCAATCCATTGTTTTAAGCTTGTCGGAGAGAGACTTTCCTGGCTGTGGATCGATGGATGGAAATAGGAACAAATATGCAGGACAGAAGACGGCGCCAACGACGAGGTTGATATAGAATCCCTGGCTTTGTTAGTATAGACACAGATCATAATTAGTCCTGTAGTACTTACCCATCGCCAAGTAGCACTACTTTCTGCAAATGCACCACCAACCTGAACAACTGTGAGCTTATACTGTCGAAGTAGGGAGGTTTGAAAGAACACACTACAGGTCCAAGAACAGTCCCAACACCCCAGACGACCGTACTACCCGCCATGTACGCCGCCCTCTCCTCCATAGTAGTACAAACAGCGACATACGTCAATGTCCCAGCGTACATACCCGCACCGCCAACCCCAGCAATGACTCTTCCCAGAATCATAGCATTCATGTTGGGAGCAGCTCCACACAGGGCACTCCCCACTTCGAAGAGGAGGATGTTGGCGAGATATAAGCTTCGTATGGAGAAGATACCGTATGCTTTGCTGACGGGAAGAACGACCATTGTGCCGAGAGCGAAGCCAGTTCCAACCCAGGGGAGAAGTTCGATTTGGTCGAGGTCGTGGATGATGGCGGGTTGGATGTCGGCAACCTGTAGATTTGGTGTGTTAATGACTGTTCTCTTTTGAGTGGACGAAGAAGGTTCCTACGATGGTATTGTCAAGTGCGAACAGAAATGTCGTCGAAAGCATCGCCGTATAAGATAAAGCCCACTGTGCTAGGTCAGTGATATGAGGCTAAACGTATACCTCTTGCACTTACTTTCCATCCATGAAGATCCCGTGAGCATTCTTCGCTTTGCTGGATGCCATTAATCGCCAGGCCATTGACCTTTCCTTCGACATCGAGCCTAGCCGCCTCTTGAGCCTGAGTCTGTATCATCGTATGTGAACCTTGAGGCATTGTCAGATATCTGGAACGTTTCAGGAAATTTCAAGTCAGCAAAAGCTACAGTGAGACTTGGTGGGGTTTGGATCTAAGTGCTTGTGATGGAACAGGGCACTACTAATACGTTTTCGCTTATTCGGACTGAGATCATGGCTGCGGTGTTCTCGGCCGACGCTCAACGCTAATTGGCTGGTACGTTTAAGTCATCGGCCGAGGGCGGGCTGTCATTGGCTGTACCTATGGAGATTTAATCATCTCACTTCTAAAAGAACTAGATCAACTGGTAAGAATCTATTATGACAAAAGGATAGATGTGATTTAAATCATTATATGTATTGTATATTTATAGGAGATAAGTATTCTCATGGGATCGTAACCCCGGGACATATAGCTAACTCAATCCATTGACCGGAATTGGTCAGTGAAAAGGCGCTTGAGGTACATAATGATATGACAGGCGCGGGGAGTGCATATTGCATCGGTATGAGGAACAATATAGCTCCGCGGACACGGTCGCAGTAGCAGGCTACAAGTAAGCAAACAATGTCACACCTGGATCTCTGCCATTGTTCCTCGAGCTTCGGCATTTAAGATGGCGCAACAACCAACGCACGCTCAAGATAACTGTGGCGGGACTGGC
This sequence comes from Fusarium sp. MBC 364, assembly GCA_030777805.1. Lineage (NCBI taxonomy): Eukaryota > Fungi > Ascomycota > Sordariomycetes > Hypocreales > Nectriaceae > Fusarium > Fusarium sp. MBC 364. The sequence continues at coordinate 22,375 of JAPFSC010000318.1, read as the reverse complement.
GAGAGCGAGTCCTATGGCAAACAGCTCTTCAACTACACATTCGATGAAGGGCGACCCGAACCCCGATTCCTAATCTTTCGTGGTCTCCAACTCATGAACATCTTTAACTTGCAAAGCGAAATGGCAAAGTTAAAACACGACATAATGACGGCAAAATCCGCAACATCGGAGCAAACCAAATCTCTCACCAAGGTGCTGCACGAATACAGTATGTCACGATTAGAAGGCATGCTTAAGAGATGTCGAGTGACTAAGCCAATACAGCAAATGCAATTCGGGACTATGAATACCTGATACGTCTGACTCCGATCACGGGCTCCCAAGCCAGTCGTGCCGTTCTCGATCTTGAACGTTGTTTTAGTGATGGGTCCTACCATTTCACTGATGAAGGCCTTGGGTATCGCCGTTTCGCCGATCCTTCACTCCTCCCCACTGACAACTTACGCGAACTTCTCAAGCGCCATCTTCCTCGCTCAGTGACCTACACTGAATACGATGCCCGCGAGCGAGAAAATGAGTATTTCGCGGGCGACGCACCTGAACAGGTATCCGTGTTTGTTGATAGACTGGCCAGGTTCCTGGTGGCGTTTCTCGGTGGTGCGATGCTGATTGTGCCCATGATGATTATGCGGTTGCCGAAGGTTACGATTGCCAAGAGTCTGGTGACGTCGAGTATTTCCGTTTTGTTGTTTGCCGGAGCACTTTCTGTTTTCTTCAGGGCGAGCAACACGGATACGATGGTTGCGACAGCGACTTATGCGGCCGTTTTGGTCGTGTTTGTGGGAGTTTCTGGGTAGGAATCAGGTTCGATCAGTAGTTCAAAGGACGTCACGGGTTTATGCAAGTGTGTAATGGCGAACTCGTTTTTCAAGCAGATCGTTCTTGTTCTTATGTCTTATCGTATCGGAGCAAAGGTTAAGTATTGGAAATCGAAAGTCAATTGAGCAATCTTGTTATCGTGTAGCGACGTCTTCCTCGAGCTTACTCCCCAGACTAACCAAGTACCTCAAATTCCATCTGGATGACCCTCCCGTGCCTATTCTATCCCCATCGCTTCCATTTCCTCGTCATGAGAAGCTTCAAGCTTCCGGTAAACCCTTAAAATCTTGTGTTGGATGTCTTTGACTGTTGCGATAAGTTCATCATGGTCCACGCTTTCTTCACGTTTCATGAACTCTCTCAGCTTACCACGTACATCGTCATAGAGCCGCTTCTCCAGGTCTAAGAGTGACTTCCTCGCTTCAGCTGTTGTTCCAGTGAAAGTTAGAAATATCCCGACTTGCAAATAAGAGAGTACATAGAATGGAATGAAAGAATTTAAATTTCATACCTTGGGCTTTTTCAAATGCCTTTCCCTTGATCACAAGCCTCTGTGCCGAGACACCAGCCCCCCTTCTGACCTCAATCAGTTCATCTCCTTTCGACACGACTTTGCTCAGCTCCACAAGCTTTTCGTCGAGCCTGCGAGCCTTTTGGGAAAGCTCAAGACTCTTCAAGCGAATGAGATCTCGCTTTCGTTTCTTCAATCGGGCAGTTTCCCAAAGGATGCACCGTGCAGAGTTGATATCTTCCCAAATAGTCGACAAGACATGCTGGATAGTCAACCCAACGCACGCGAGACGAGTGAAATCCGGCTCATAGCCGGTCTACCGTCTGTATGTTGGCAGCTTGATATATTTTGCACTAAGGAAGCCTCCTTTGGCGGGAACTTCGACAGAGTCGTCTACGTCGTCAGCGTCCTCGTCGAATCTCCGGGACTCGCGTCTTCGAGAGCTGTCTGCTCGGGCCCTGTTGTGTCGATCATTATCTCTTCGAGAGCTGTCTGCTTGGGCCCTATTGTTTCGATCGTTATCTCTTCGAGAGCGGTCTGCTTGGGCCCTATTGTTTCGATCGTTATCTCTTCGAGAGCGGTCTGCTTGGGCCCTATTGTTTTGACTGTCATCTCTTCGAGAGCTGTCTGTTCGGGCGTTGTGTCTTCCAAAGCCCAGTTTTCGAGAGACTTGTTTTCGAGAACTGCGTCTTAGAAACCAGGGAGTCATGGTGAGCTATGTTTGTATTAGTCGACATATCGCAGAAGAAAAAGGTGTTTTTTCGGGTTGAAGTATTATCAGGTTTGTTGCTGACATGGTGGGTTGACCACGCTGGCCTGCATTGCACTTTCCAACGCCGACGAGCGAACAGCAACACAGTATCAACGCCACCTCGAAAAACACTGCGTCATTCCTCCAGCAGCTGACTCTTTTATCTTGATGCCTTAGGTATACTCTTCACTTCCTGACAGACAAGCCTCGTCACATCCAGTTCCCAACATCATGATCTGATGCCACGGTCAGAACCCCAAAAGTCGGGCAATAGGGTAGCCAGCATGGAAAAGGTGGACCAGATTCGAGAATGACCCCTGCAAAGCAAGAAGTGCCATTTACGGTCCAGCTTAACCGATCATGGGATCATCGACTTCGCCGGGAAAATAGCTTGCATGAATTCCTCTATATCAGATGCCATCAATCTTAACAATGGAACTATCCTAGCAAATGGAATCTTTAATAGTGAATCTATTGAAGCGGGTCTTGAATGACAGACGGGGTTTTTCATCTCCGGATCTTGAAACAGCCTCTCATAATCGGAATTGGCCCGCTTTAGCCGAGTCCGTTGCAATGCCGGAGCGTCAATGCCCGTGTCATCCATTTGGAGACAAGAAACTCCTCAAAATGGTACACTACCCAACTTGCGTCTCCGCATCGTGCCACATGGCACTAATGCCGGCTTACTTCTCGGCTGTTATCAGGAAAGAGTTGGAAATAACCGTCGAGAAGCTGGGGTGCAGCTGATGTTTAATGAGCCAAGGACCATAACCGACAGGGGTATGCGACTTTAGCCTGAAAGGATGGTCCCGTTTCAGAAGATCTTCCGATGACTTTGGTTACATCTAGATTGGGTCTATGCCAGGATTTAATATTGAGGTCAAGATATATAAAGTCACCTTGGCACCAAACATTTTCTTCTTGGCAATCCATCCACTCTTTGCTTCTCAACAGTTCACCTGTATATATCTGTTCCAAAATGAAGTCTTTCATCGCCACCGCTCTCAGCGCCCTCTTGGTCGTCGGCAACGTCGCCGCCACCGCCATTGAGGACCCCATCGAGATCTTCAACCGTCAGGCCGCTGGTCAAGTCATCCGCCAATGCTCCAAGCCGGGTGTTCTCGCCCTCGCTTACGATGATGGCCCAGGCCAATACACCAACCAACTCATCGACACCCTCGACAAGGCCGGCGCTAAGGGCACATTCTTCTGGACCGGCAAGCTCTACGGCTGTGTTTACAACAACGCTGCCGCCGTCAAGAAGGCTTACCAGAACGGCCACCAAGTCGCCAGTCACACCTGGACCCACCCCCAGAACTTCGGCAGCTTGAGCACCGACCAGCTCAAGCAGGAGATGCAGAAGTTCGAACAGGCCATGGTTAACATCATTGGCAAGAAGCCCGCTTACATGCGTCCTCCTTACCTCGCAACCGGCGGCAACGTTCTTCCTACCATGGCCCAGCTCGGGTACAAGGTCATCACCAACGATGTTGACTCTGGTGACTGGAACGGCCAATCTGCTCAGCAGAGCCAGCAGAAGTTCCAGCAGGCTGGTGCCGGTGGCAATGGCCACATTCCTCTCATGCACGAGACCTATGCCAGCACTGTCAACACTCTTACTCCCTGGTTGCTCAACTGGGCCAAGCAGAACAACCTCAAGATCGTCACTGTTGGTAAGTAAGAGCGGATTCCTAGAATTGAAGTTCTGTACTAATCCGTTTATAGCCGAGTGTCTTGGTAACGCTGCTGGTGCTTACCAGCCTGGAAACTTCCAGGGTAACGGCCAGAACTTCTGTTAAACTTGAAATTATGTCGCATTTTGGTCGATGAATTATGGATAAAGATGGAAGAGATATTCGTGTAAATAAATTTCCAATCCTTTGCTAGCTGAGTAGTATATATATCAGAAATACACGCAGTAGCGTCCATGTCGGATCGTGTATAGCGCGACCAAGCTTGAAAGTGTTTGACGAAGATCTGTCAAGATTTACTATCTGAAGACCCAAATACATATGAATCTGCTGTCATCACAGAATGTACCATGCTTTGGTGTCTTCATATTGCGTCTTGTCGACTGGAATAGGAAGAATTTATAGAGGGTCTTGTTTCCTGCTGACAAACCCATTCAAGGCCAAGCAAGTCACAAAGCTCTGCAAGATCCTTGCGAGAGATTTCCTCATTGCTTATTACACCTCCTAGTGCCGGGAACAGATTGTCGTCGCTTACAAGAGCCTCAAATAGGTCCCGTTCCCAGCGGTCCCGGGTATGAAAACATGAAATAACGGAGAGAACGGCGATATCGCGCGGTAGAATATCGACGATGGATTGGGCGTAAAGCGGGGACTGGTTGACGGGAATCATTCCATAGATTCCATGTGTATGTAGGAAGAGGTATTTCAAGTTGTCAAACTTCATTAAGCTGGGTATCGGTGTAATGCGTCTGGAGTCGAGGTGCAGAATCTCAAGACTGTCGTAAAGTCTGGGTATATCGATAGCCTCGAAAAGGTCTTCCGTTGCATTGGCGCAGGAAATCGTGGTTAAGCTACCACTACACGCCTTTATGCATTTCCTATAGTTAACTCTCAGGTGCCTTTGTGTAAATCGGAAATGGATGTGTTTGACGGTTGGCATGTCGGGAAATTCGTGCCATCCATCAGTGATCCATGTTTCAAGCTTCGTGCAGCGGCGAAGCAAGTTCTTGGGTAAGGCATGAGTCTCGATCGTCTTAATAGGGAGGCACTCAACGCCAAAGCTATCAAGAATGCCTGGCAGAATGTCCCAAGATAGCGTCCGACTTCGACAGGAAGAGTTTTTCGAAACCGCGAGATGGGCCAGGTTGGGAAGGATAGCCACAAGTACAGAGAATAGTTCGGGGCAAAAGTCCTCTGGTCGACCACCAGCTGGCCACGGATCTACGGGACTCCTGAAGAATGCTTCCTTCACAGATGAGGTCGGGTCTTTGTGAACCTCACGAAACATCATCTGAGGATCTTTTCCCAAGGCACGAACGCAAGCATGGAAAGCTTTCCGACTTTGCCAAAAGTCTAGAGTTTCGTATAGAAATCTTGAAAGAAAGACTGCTTTAACAGAGCGCGCCAGATCCGGACGCGCAGCAACGGTCTGAAGGAAAGGTTCAAGGCGGAACATCCAGCAAAGCCTCTTGTGATATAGTGTCCCTTGTGGGGGATCGTCACAGTGAAACGAGTGGAAAAGTATTTCTTGGGCAACATTTCGAAACGATTGGGAGACGCGACAGAGTCTCGTCAGGGCTTTGGTGTCGTGAGCTTCTTTCGAACCGGGAGGGGGACCGAATGGCCATTGATACTCGTTGCAGCAGTGGGAACAAAAATACTGGAAGATGCAGGCCAGAATCTCTGGTGGGACTTTGGCTATCACGGCAATGGTAGACTTTCCACTGCGCGTTACTACCATTTTGGTGGCGATGAGTGATGATAATTGTGATGGAAGAAGGAAAGTTGGCAAAGCAAAGACTGGCGAGCAAGCAAGATTTTTATTTCCTTTGAAAAGCTTATATCAGAGCGACCATTGTGACGACCTCTTACTTCAGGTGAGACCCGTGGTCTGTGCGAAGCTTTGATGCAAGCATTGGAGCCATGATGCTTTAAAAACTCAAGCCAGTCACGGAAAGGCTTAACAACACGCAGTTAAAAGCTTAACCCAAAGCCCCGATTCCGAAAGTCTAGTATTAATTGATTGGGCTATCACGTTCAAAAGATTTCGCTGGCGAAAGGCTACACAAGTTAAGAGTTATGAGACCCAGACACACTACCATTGTTGCCTGGATAAACAAGCTTGACCGTAATACTCTGAATATTGACAGCCAATTATGTATTGCCATTCTGGACTAATCTACTATCCACATCCAGCATGCCACACCTTTTATAGTTCAAGAACCTGGTGTATGTCTCCTCGCTTTGCCTGCCCCATCAATGTGATACCAACTTTCTCCAAGAGCCTTATAAGATTACTATCCCAAATCTCCGCATTAGTCCTTATGGACTCAATGTTTGGATGAACTTGTGCATTACCTTAACTCGTTCTAGAAGTCAGGGATTTGGTACATGACTTTGGTTTTGCCCGCGCCTTGCTTGGCTTACCAACTCAACACCAACATCATCAGCAAGCTGCAGAAGACTCCCATCGTGGATTTCTACATTCGTCCTTATGGACTGTAGTTTCGAAAACGAGCCGTCCTTCCACTTCATGACCTCATGTAGATCCGGTTCCATGTTTCTTTGCGTGCGAACGTCTGCAATGAGGTAAAGGTGGACAAGGCTAGGAGGTAAAATGTTGGTCAATGTCTCCTCATAACGAAATGTGGGAGGCCACCACGACGGACGTGTGTCGTAGACAAGATGTGTATGCAAGAGGAGTTCCCTCAGCTTTGTGAATCTTCTCAGGCTGCGCAACGGGCGACTATCTCGACTCTCCTCCATGTCAAGGTGCAGTACCTCGATAGTGTTGAAAAGGCTTGGTCTGTAGATGAACCTGAACAGTCGAGCACATCTTGTTTCGGCAGTGGAAAGCATGACCAACGCACCGCTGCAGGCATCTATGCAGCGGTGCGAGTAACCCTCCGAGAATTGATTTTGATGTCGCAGATGGAGATGCCTGACGGTCGGCATCTTGGGGTATTCACCTACTCCCATAGTGACTAAGGTCTCAAGCCGAGTACTGCGGGAAAGTAGATGATGGAGTGGGCGGTCGCTCTCGATCGTCTTGACAGGGATGCTCCAAATGCCTAGAGCATTGAGAGTAATTGGTGAGACATCGCATTGCCATCTTGGTCGAGGCACAAGATCCTCTTCGATCACCAGGTGGGCCAGATTGGGGAGGATAGCCACGACTACAGACAGGAGCTCGCTTGCGATGTTGGAAGCTATTATAGGCGCAGCTGGCAGAACACTGACTGGCGTGCCCAAGAAGAATGCTCTCTTAATGGGTGATGTGTCCCATGTGTCGTGGCCCTCGGAAAAGAGTTTCTGAGGGTTTGTTCCCAAGGCACGCACGCAATCATGGAAGGCTGTTCGGCTCCGATAGAAGCTTAGCGCATGGATCAAGAGTCGTTGCAGGAAAACAGCCTTGACACAGCGGGCCAGATCGGGGCGCGCGGCAACAGTTCGAAGGAACGGTTCAAGACGGAACTTCCAATGGTTCCAAGGTTTCGTTTTCCGGGGCAGGGGATACACGGGATGGAAGCAATGAAAAAGAACTGGCTGGGCCATGTCTCGGAATGATCGTGAAACGAGGCAGAGGGTATAGAGAATTGAAGTGTTTTGGGCCCTTTTTGCGCCGGGCGGGGGACCGAAAGGCCATTGATATTCGTTACAGCAATGCGAGCAAAAGTATTGACAAATCATGTAAAGAATATCACCAGGCAATACTGCCGAGGAGGGCTTGGAAGGTCTTCCACGCCCCCCTCGGACCACGTTTCTTGACTTGCGCGCCATTGTGGCCGATTTGTGGGAGTATGAACTGCATGATGAAGGTGAAAGGTAAGAGGACTGTTCTAAAAAATCGGTCGCTCGAATAGAGGTTATTTTGTAGAGGTTTGTTTGAAAACGGGTTGGTTTGGTGACGGTTCGTTTGAACCGTGTTGGTCTCTGGTTTCTTTGGTGTTGGTAGAAGAAAGGAAAGTTGAACCGAAGGAAGCAAGAGGGATATTCAATACTTTGTGAAAAGCGTATTCGGGGCGGGGTAAAAGAAAAAAAGGATGTTGTGTCTGCATGAGAATTATGACTGTATAACTGAGTTGGGGAAAACCTTATTCGTCTTTCTCCCGACTGACACCGGAGGAGAGGTACTCTGGGTACGAAGTAGTGGTATAGCAGCAAGATGTTGAGTGTCGTGGGAAACTTGTACGGCACTCATCCACTATTTAGAGGAAAGGCGAAAATGAGACGTTAGTATCATACTGGCGATGTTCAAAATGCCCTTGTCTTTGCAGATAAACCTCATCATGGGTATCATTATTAGCTGAACCCCTGGCCATCAGCATCAATCTTCCGTGATCGCTCACACAATCCAAGCATGTTGACTGCCACGCTTATATAAAAGCTAATTCTAGCATTTCTCTTACCTCTCAATAAAGAGGTTCGCACTATTTAAGTTCTGGAAGACGTGACCAATAGCGGAATCGGGAGGATTGACAACAACTTAATTACACGTATGACTCAGAGCGACACAAGTGTTCGCTTGGATGAGTCATCAACTACACGTCTTGTGCTGTCTTCAGGTGTACTACTCTAACCGACGAGTCCTCCATCAAGCACCTTGTGGACCACTTATTCCACCATTTGTGTCTTGGAAAGATATGTATAGTAGCAAAATGAGGAAAGGCGTGCATGTGTCGACGGATCTTTTTTTATATTCCAGAACGTGCCGTCTTCGCTCAACGACTCCATCTTAGAGTTCCAATATAGCAGTGGGACTTCGGTGCCAACGCTTCCTAAGACGTTCCGGTACATGCAACTTGGACACGCTCTACTCGCCTGGAAATTTCGTGTATGCGTTTGTCGCAAATAAAATCCTTGGGTCTTCTATGAGTCCTTCGCATTATATTCTATCTGGACAAATGGGTCACTTCTAGCGATGGCTGTTAGCATAGATCCGGGACCTTGTGGGCGTCTTTATCACCAGTTCGAGTCGTGGCTGTTTCAAATATGTATATCCCGAGCCCGAGGTTACATATTCGCTATCTATTAGATAACATCTACCAAGGTTGTGACCGTGATGACGTGTAAGAATCTCGGGAGTTATCATTCATACAGCGTCAAGGTAAGCAAGGAGGAAACTAGACTAATCTCAATGCAGACAGGGATCCACTCTGAGGATCCGGGTAACAGTTATCCAGGCGCGTTGCGGGGTTGATCTCGAACTATTGGATGGAACTAAATTTGGTTTCTGATGTATCAAATTATCCCACCCTGTAGCAACCAACAAGCAACAGCTGGAACGAGACAGATTTCGGTAGAGGGAAACTCCAAGACATCAATAGATGATAATCCTGTCTTTTTCTAGCCTTTTTCTTTTTATTCACTACTAGTGTGTACATTAAACAGGGAATAGGCCAGGGAAGATGTGCCTGTGACTCATTTGCTTTTGCTTTGAGAACGAGACAAGGCATAGTGAACTCCGTCCAGCAACGGACAGACACCCATGGCTTGCCCCATGAACAGTCTTGGAACTAATCATGTCCCCCATGCAAATTATCAATTGAATGCTACGGTAGTTAAGTTCTCATGATGAAAAGGAATGCCGAAGAGATAGATATTGAGTCTACATTACTTCTATTAAAATAAATCTCGTCGCCGCATAGCAATACTGAACATACGAGCTTCGTTGATCTCGGTAGTTATTCATTGACTAGACTCTTGCGTGATGATCTACTCCCGCAATCTATCGGGAACAAGGGCGCTTGTCGCGTCAATGATCGCCTCATCCTTCGCGCTATGACAATTCTCCTCTCAATCAGGGTCTCGAAACGAGGGGCCTAGACCGCGATCATTGCCTATTCAGTACTAGCCCTGAACTCTAAGTCTTCAATGTTCAAAAAAGCTGATAAGGCGAAGCGGCCCCTTTTTCCTAGCTTCCGTCTCGACTCGCTATTTTGATCCTTTTCATCATATATTCGTCTTCTTTACTTCATACTAACCTCAAAATGCCTCCCAAGTCGAGCCAGCAAGCGCCGCAGAACCCGAACCCTAGGAAGAGGGCTTCGTTGGCCTGCAATGGGTGCAGAGTCAAGAGGACAAAGGTAAGTCTCCATTACGAATCGTGCTTTACTCGTATAACCCACTCTGTATCCCGCACAAGCCATGGGAGCACCACTTTCTGACTCGACTATTCTGACTCGGCTTAGTGCGACGGAAGTCAGCCGCGCTGTAGCGCTTGCGGTGATCGACAGCAAGACTGTGAATATTCTCAGGCTGAAAGCAACAGGAAGTGGGTATGCCTTGTGATTGAATTTGAATCAAAACTGACAGTCATATCAGACGCCACAGCAATGCATACATCCTCGCGCTGGAAGCTCGAGTCCAAACTTTGGAGAAGCAACTGGCCGAGCAGGGCAGCAGACATCCCGAGTCACCACCAGACTCTGTGAAGAATGATTCAGTCATCCAAGAGGATGCAGCCATTCCAGAAGAACCAGTCCCTGTGGCCATTAATCCACCCGTATCTGAACCTGCAGAGCCGCAAGGGGACGATGTGGATGAACTGGCAAATGCACTTGGATGCTTCACCCTCGGAGACACTGGCGAGTTGCGTTACTTTGGTGAATCCAGTAACTTCTCCATCATGCAGAATCAAGCCATCAAAGTCCCTTCATCAGTCCAAGCTAGGATGCGAGGTATCGAAGCAGCAAGGGCAATGCCCGGTTTCTTCGAACCCTCCGATGAGCTTCGAGACCATCTTCTCGCTTTGTACTGGAAGTGGCAAAATTGCTGGCAGTATATAGTTCCCAGAGAACTCTTTGTCCGAGATCTCTACGTGGACAAGGCTGAACGATACTGCACTCCCCTACTTCTTTATACCGTTTTGGCCCTCGCTTCGAGGTACTCAACGAGGCCCGAATTGAGAACTGACCCAAATGATGCGAACACTGCAGGAGAAGCGTTTGCTGCTCAAGCTAGGACTATCCTGCATCATGAGTACGAAGCTCCGACCTATACCACAGTTCAAGCTGCAGGTTTACTCGGCCTGTACTGGGCTTCCATTGACAACGAAGGTCTTGGGTTCATCTACATTGGAATGGCTACGCGAATGGCCATGAACCTGGGACTCCATTGCGATTGTTCATCATACGAGGCCAATGGTTTCATCACCAAAGATGATGTCGAAGCGAGGAACGTCACCTTCTGGGGTATATACGTTCTAGACAAGTAAGTACCCAGTCAAGACACTCTACACGTGACATTTACTGACAAGCATAGACTCTTTTGCATCGGAATGGGAAGACCCGCCAGTATCCAGGAATACAACATCATGACGACCAAGCCACATGGACAGACACCATGGAGTCCATTATTGACGGACTTCCAGGTGCAGATTTCGAGTCCCCACCCCAGTCCTCACATCACAGAGAACGCAGGGTATCTTTGCGAAATCCTAACGGTCACGGCCGAAGTTATCGACCAGCTGTAAGTCCATCTAGGTGTGGAGTTCGTGATTCAAGCTTACCAAGTATAGCTATGCTCAGCGATATGCATGGACAGGCAAAGAGAGAGAAGAGCGCGTGATGAAAGCCCACCTGGACGCTGTAGCGCTCCACGATCGGCTACCCAAGAGCTTCAAGATCTCACCTTCTAGCCTACAGGTCTCTCCTCCCTACGTCTATCAACTCCAGTACGTCAACCGTCCCCTACCATGCTATTGACACTAACATGCGATCGCAGTTTGCAGTATCATCACACGATACTGCTGCTTCATCGGCCGTTCTTTCAACTTCTCAACCCTGGCAAGAAGGGAGGAATCCCGTATGATCCCCTGGGTGGTGACATCCACTCAAAGTCGGTCAAAGATTCAGCAGTTAGAACTGCAAGAATCTTGCAAATCTTCAGGAAGAACTACACAAATGTAAGTGTGCCCAACATACGGACATCTCACCTCGTGAAGCTTACAACTCCAGCGATGCATCCCCATCTCAGCCGTTCACCCAACCTTCACAGCATCAATCATTCTTTTGCTCCACATGAAAGCCGCAGGAGACCTCGGAAGGAGTGAAGCCTTGAGATGTCTCAACATCTGCATCACATCGCTGTATGAGATGAATCTGATGTGGAATTGGGCGAATCGATCCATCCGCGCTATTCGATCACTCGCTGCTGAGTGGCAGATCGATATCTGGGCTCATGGCCTGGCGCAAGAAATCACCGAGGAGTGTCGTTTGCAGTTTGAGAGATATGAGATGGATGACCTGCCTATTCTTCCTCAGCAGCAGGATGATTTGGGATTGACGCAAGGAATTTCGCTTGATGATATCTTTGAGTCGTGGGCTTATGAGCAGGCTTTTGGAGACAATTCCTTTGACTTTTTCCAGTAAGAATGAAATACAGGAAGGTGTTGGGACTGTGCTTAGTACTGGGAGTGTATGCTTGTATTTATATCTCGTTGACAGTAATGAACACGCGGTAGATGCCCCGCACAACAGGCATTACAGTGGGACAAATTGCCTGATTGAGACATGGATGCAACAGTAAGCCGGGATTAAATACGGGTCTGTACGTTCCAGCCGCTTTTCTCGTGGTTATCTGATATCCGGACAAGGTCCTCTTCATAATTTGCGCCTCCCGAAAACATCCTCCAGATGTCGTATGATAACGCAATACTGCCATTCTTCACTTCATTCCATTGGAGGTACATCGGACTAACTCGATCACCGAGTTCCAGTTCGGACTAACTACTCTCTGTCTAAACCATCGATATCCAATTCCTCACACCGTCTTCTGATAATCAATTTCGCCTTCTGGTCACCAGACAATGCCATGCCAAACCATGAAGATTCTGGTACTACACCCTCAGGTAGCTTCCAGTCATATTTGAGTAGCAAATGACACAGCGCAACCTTAATCTCATTGGCAGCAAAGTATTTCTGAGTTTTCTGAGGCGTAAGTCCCCAATCTACATATCAAATCAACACAAGAATAATCGCAGGTTGTGAACCTAAATGCTAATAAGGTCCGGTCTCAAGGTATGTTTTATAACTCATAAAGTCAGTATCACAATGGGTACCATAAAAGATGTTCTCCTTCCAGCAGGTTAGTTGTCAAACACTTGGCAGCAAAGAACCTTCCGGGACATGAATGCACGCCGTGCCCGAATCCAAGCATATCGCGGCTTGTACTGACTAGATGTGCTTGCTTATCTTGACCTGGCGTATCGCGCATTCGGGCAAAGCGATAGGCATCGAAAGTCAATGCATCTTGATAGTAATCCGTGTTCCACTGATGAGTCGTGTCACAGACAATCTTGGTGCCTTTCTTGATGACATCGCCGCTGGGAAGGGTAATGTCGCTGAGAGCCGTTCGCCTGAATACACCTGGGGAAACGTAAGTAAAGAAGCATATTGAAAGAGAAAAGTATTTACCTAGAAGGACCGGTCGCAATCTTTGTGATTCCTTGATAACGCTATCCAGGAGTTTCATGTTGTATAGAGATGTCTTTTTCATTCCATCTGCACGAAGAGCACCAATGATCTCTTCCCGTAGAGGCGCAAAGAGTTCAGGATGGAGTGCGATGTTAAAAAGGGTTTCGGAAAGCAGATCGGTTGTAGTGTGGATTGCAACCAGCGAAAGTCCAATTTGGTCCCTTGCTGGATCTGCCTTGCCTGGGTATTCTTTCTCAAACGACTCAATTGAGTCATCAAACGGAATCGTCTTTCCTTCCCTGATGGCCTCTTCCTTGGCAGCACGTCGACGATCGATATAGGGTTGAAGAAATGCGCGTGCTTTGTCTAGCTTTCCACGCACTGCTTGGCACGATGGCAAGAACCAGTGGATGTAGGGTCGAAGCCATCGTGGATAACATCGCAATTCTTCGCCCGCAAGAAACCATTGTAGTGTGTAGTCGCTTGAAGCCTTCAGCCACCCTTCGTCGCGGCAGAGCTCTTCACCCATAAACACACGAGAAGACATGCGCGAAACGATGCGGATGATCTCTTGCTGCGGCTGAAATTCATGCCATTCTGTCGATTCGCCCAGAACATCATGTAAGGTCAGAGATGCCTCCTCGGATAAGGGTCCGTTTAGCTTGGCCAGAGCTCTTGTCAAGTATTTGTTCACGACTGGTGTTATATCGATCGGTGGAGCACCAGGATCGAAGCCAGGAATATACCCATGAATGTCCTACCACCAGTTAGCGACAACTTTCCAACAATGAGTCGATACGTGTTGGATAATAGTACGTTGAAAGCATGCTGCTATCACCGCAGAGAAATCAGCGCCAAGAGATAGCGTGAACAAACTTACATCTTTAGCAGTCTCCATAAATTCGAGTTGCCGGTTATTCTTCAAAGCCTCGACAAAGTGAGGCGGGATGATGACGACTTTACCCCAGTCCGTATACGCTTCGTATGGCTTGTCATTGTAAAGTGATCTACCTTTTGCGAGGAGATGTTTGCTGTTCTTAATAAAGTCGCGAACAACGCGATTGTTTGAGAACTCGAACGGCTTCTTAGGGTTTAGAATTGGGTATTTCCTAGTACTGTCAACCAAAAGATATTTCAAGAAGTATAGCGAAAGTAGGGTGAGGATGCATAGAACGGCTGGCTGGGAGCCGCCTAAAATAGAACCAATATCGGTCTGCATTGAGAACTGTTTCAATTGTCTGTAAGTGTTGAGAACTAAGGCGACACGATTCCATGATTGCCTTCTTTGTTAACATTTATACTAGAGTTGAATTTTCGTATCGGATTCCTGTAGGTAGATCGACCAAGCTAAGTTCCAGGCCGGGATCTTTAAATACCCCGAGACTGCGTTTAACTCCACATAATTATGGATATGGGAACTATTCCATGGCTCCTTATTCGACCATTCGTAGTGAGAATTCATGAGTCATTATGATAATTGCCAAATTGAGATAGGATATTATGCTTAATATATTTGACGGTCTGATATCTGCGCTTTTAGTAAATCCATCTATCTTCTCCCATAAGCTCATCACAATGGGTATAGCCTGTGGTTACTACGCTAACCTGTAGCCTTGATGCACTATGATGTAAGACGTGAATTGAAATGCAACGTCAAGCGGGACATCTTCGATAGACCCCCCTCGCGCAGCGGAGGGCACGTGACCGAGCTTAGGCACAAGGTAGATGCAACAGTAAGTTGGGGTGAAAGAGGGGTTTGTACATTGCAGCTGCAGTTCTTGTGGTTATTTGATATCCGGACGAACCCCTCTCTATATCTGCACCTCTGTGAATCCTTCTAAATACCAAATGCCGGCAGAAGATCGAGTGCTTGAGTATTATAAAATGCTCCATGCCGACGCAGAAATAACAACACAGATCAAAACCTACCTTCCACATCTTTTAAAAATTCCAAGCTTAACTACATCACGCTAAAATGTCCAAGACTGTCAAGGTTGCCGCTATCCAAGCCGAGCCCGTCTGGCAGGACCTCCAGGGTGGAGTTGACAAGTCCATCCGCCTCATCCAAGACGCCGCTAGCAACGGTGCTAACGTAATTGGCTTCCCCGAAGTCTTCATTCCCGGTTACCCGTGGTAAGTTCCTTACCTTGAAAATTGAACAGACCAGCTTATTCATTCCTAGGAGCATCTGGGCCAACTCCCCTGTTGACAACGCGCCATGGATCGACGACTATTTCAAGAACTCTATGGAGAAGGAGTCTCCAGAGATGGATCAGATCCGGGCGGCTGTTCGTGAGGCTGGTGTTTTTGTTGTCTTGGGATACAGTGAAAGATACAAGGGGACGCTTTATATCGCTCAGGTCAGCCCAATCCCTACCCGGTCATTGTACCACAATCTGACACCAGCAGTCTTACATCGATGAAACCGGTACAATTGTTCTCCATCGTCGAAAGATCAAGCCAACCCATGTTGAGCGTGCCATCTACGGCGACGGACAAGGCGAGTCTCTAGACAACGTAGTCCAAACCAAGTTCGGAAAGGTTGCAGGTCTCAACTGCTGGGAGCACACTCAACCTCTCCTTCGATACTACGAATACTCACAGGACGTCGACATCCACGTCTCCAGCTGGCCCTCCCTCTTCCCATCTATCGGCGAAGACTGGCCCCATCACATCACGCCCGAATGCTGCAAAGCCTTCTCCCACATCGTATCCATGGAAGGCGCCTGCTTCGTCGTTCTATCCAGCCAGATCCTGACCGAGGAATACATTGAGAAAGCTAACCTTAAAGGCTTTGACTACACTAAGAACGGTGGTGGTGGATTTACTATGATCTTCTCGCCTTTTGGCAAGGAACTTGTGAAACCTCTGGATCCGAGTGTTGAGGGCATTCTGTATGCTGATGTTGACTTGGGTGAGAAGTACAAGGCTAAGCAGAACTTGGATATCGTGGGACATTATGCGCGGCCTGATCAGCTGAGCCTCAGGGTTAACCGTCATCCTGCGAAGCCTGTCTTCTTCGCAAACGACCTTTGAAGTTATGATTTGTAAGACCAAGTAACAGATTGGAAGTGGTAGACTGACTTGTATGTAACCTACCCAATATCTATAGTCGTACACATATACTGACTCTATTGTACTATTGTTCCCCACGGCTTTACAATCATTCTTGTACAATCTTCAATACTCTTCTTGTCCCTATAACATCTGTTTTCTATTTAAATCCCCAGTTCAGCTTCCCGAAGCGAGCCCTATGGATGGAAGTGATAGCCATGACGAGATGTATTCTTAATCACTCGTGTCGTTTTACTTGTACATCTCCGCAACTAAGGTGCACAAGATTAATTTTATGCAGGGATATGCATATTTGAGTAAAACGAGGCCTGGCTTAATGTCTCACATTTAGCACACCATCTTAGAAAATGATCAAGTCCGACGAGTTTCATTCGCGCCTATGATAAGCGACGAGCCTTGGGGCTGAGAGGCGACTGCAGGGAAAACCAATATGTGGCTTGCATAGCGCGAGGTAGGCTGCGTGCCACAACCAAAGCGCTTACCCCCTCATTGAAAACCAGGCTGCGTATCCTTTTTCTCTTTTTTACCTCAAATTGAATCTTGTCACATTCATTCCATCATGCCCTCGAACGTGAGTGATGCGTGGCATCAAGATCCCGGCCTGGAGGATGTGCAGGAGCAAGTTTTTGACTACCTAAGACTCGACGACCGGACTGCACTCCGCACAATCGCAGCTCCGTCTTTTGTCGGAACCCCAGAGATCCGCGGCACCATGACAATCCTCTGGAGCTGCATCATCACCCTGATTGCCTGCCTTTACACAGCACTTCATCTCAACGTTCCCGGCGATACGAAAGCTCTCCCTATGCTTCGGGAAAAGTTCAAATGGGTCATCATCGGTCTTGTGGCGCCGGAAATCGTCCTTTACCTTGCGTCATCCCAGTTTCTTGAGGCGCGACATTTGTCTAAAGAGCTGACGCGTTTATGGCGCGAGCAACACCAGTCCGAAGGCGCCACCGGTGTCATGTTACGCGACTCGAACGAGCAAGCCAAGAGTGAAGTCAGAGCTTGGAAGACCTCTCGATTTCTTTATTTCATAACTGACTTTCCTAGGACCCGTGCTTTGATATCAGATATGGATTTTTCGTTATTATGGGTGGACTAGAGGTCGACGTGAGCAAGTTTGAACATTTTACAGGACACTGGGCAGTTCGAGGGACCTTACAGTCCGGTACATTGCGGCTCTCGGTCAACGGTGTTCTCCAACTAGCCAGAATGGGACACTTTCTGCCCATCCCACGCTCCAAGATTAATGACAAAAGCAAAGCAGATACTCTACAAAAGGTTCTTGTTATGACACAGGTCACTTGGATGGCGACTCAATGCATTGTGCGCTTTGCATACGGACTTCCAATCTCACTCTTGGAGATCCATACTATGGTCCATGTTATATGTGCTATCACCATGTTTCTCTTCTGGATTAAGGTGAGTTTTGACCCTGTCTCATACAAGATCCCAGTATCTGACTCTTCTGTGTCAGAAGCCTAAGGACATACTGGATCCCGAGTCGGTTAATACGGCTAAGTTCGAAGATATTATTGCTCTTATGGTCCAAGAACAGTTCTACTGGAAGAAAAGCGAAGAGTACATTCTTTACCCTAAGCTACCGCCAGGTGAAGGCGATATGGAAGAGCAGCTGGCGTTGGTCTGGATACACTCGACCGATTCGACTCGTCGCAAGTATCTTAAAGATAGCGCAGGGCTAGTCCAGAATGTCGCGCTCGTTGACGATGACGATCGGCTCATGCTGAAGACTGGTGAGATTCTCCCTTCAGGTCTTGGAGTCGTTGCCAGATCTGCAAGCTGGGAAACCGAGACAGTACAGCGAAAGGTGCTTCCATCGTGGTATGATGAACATGGATACGATGATCCTTGGGATATTCCAGACGGTATCTGGGTTACCGAATGGGTTCAGGCTGAGCCAGTCCCTCCAACTGCGGATCTATGCACAGAGGATATTGAGCGATTGAATTATGTTATTCGAGCAATTGAAAGCCTCGATGGACCGATCCAAGAGCCTCAACCTTTTCGCGATGGCCATCAACGAGCTCGATATCCCGATCAAAGCTTTCACAACTCGTTTCTGCGATCTGCAGGAAATGTCCAATATTCTGGAGAAAGTCGAATAGACCCAGACCAGATTCTCACGTTCATCTTCAACAACCCTATTCTTCTAGTCCTCATACTAGTCCTACCAGGGCTGTACGGCGGTATCCATCTCGGATCATCGAGGACAACATTTCCCAGCGACTTCGAGAAACTTTTGTGGAAGATTGCCTCAATCGACATTATCGTCTCGATGCCAGTATTCCTGTTGATATCTATTGTTGGTCTTGGTATTTCCCAAAGATACCTCAAGTACGAATCCATTGCACATGACTCATGGGCAACGGTATATAAATTCCCAACGCATGTTATATTTATTGGGTATGCTCTCTCTCGGGGTTTTCTTGTTGTCGAGTCTTTTATAAGTCTGAGAGCCCTTCCAATAGGCGCTTTTTGGACGCCTTCTTGGCTACAGATGATACCGCATATCTGATAGTAGTAGATAATTATAGCTTTAGAAGATTGAGACATCCATCGCAGGTTGTAGAAGCACCAATCGAAACGTTACCTTTTCTGCTCTATAAGTGTTTTGTGTACTTGCTGAGGTAAGGTTAATAACTTGGAAGTTTCAACTAACATTCTATTCTACCACCGGCTTCCGTCCAAATCTATAGCCAAGCTCCCCCAACTGACTCATCATCTGAAGAAACTTCCTCAGATCGACAACAGCGACATTTAGCAACCTTTTTATGTAACTGGTATCGTCCGAACCCCAGCTCATCGGTCGATATTGAACAGTCAGAGTATACAGACATTCCATCATCCAAGTCCAGATCTGAATCAGACTTCGGTTTGAAATCGAAGCGGCCACAGTTTTCGCACTCTTCCATATACCCAACTTGGATACGTGGACACTCGTAGTCGTGTTCATGGTCAAGTTCCAACCTCTCATAACATACGTACTGGAAGACCAAAAGACATACCCCACAACCATGGCAAGGGTAGCCTCTAAGGCAAGCCTTGCACGATCTACACAAGCCCCGGCAAAGATCTGACTCAAAGTCCGATTGCGCGTCTTGATTCAAGAACCTTGGCCAGGGCTCATCATCCCAGTAAGGGCAGCGCTCCTCCCTTCCAGTCCAGAGCTGTTCGAATATTTCCCGAGTATAGCCATTCTTATAACTTGCCATTCGTGGGTAGGCATTTCGGAAGCCTAAGATATCATAACCATGAATGTCGAGGATATTATCCCATATATCCCCCATTAAAGAAGAACGAGAAATAGAGCAAGCCTTACACATCTCTCCATATGGCCAGAATGAAGCTTCACCCCCTTCAAGAACGAAGCTGCAAGTGTTGGAACCTCTTGATATAAGATATGACAAGAGGTCACGTCGCTCTAGTACCTTCGATAATGATCTCTTGGGGCTTGAGAAAAACCCATGCAAGCTCATAATAATGACAATGCAAGATTCTATCTTATAGCCCCGGTGGATAAAAAGATCCAGAGTCCTTTGCTCCTGTTCTGGATCGAGTTTGTCCCCTGGAAGTTGTGCCCACGCTCGGCAGAACCCGTATAGTAAGTTTCCAAGATCAACTGGATTTTGTAGAAAAACAAATGGACTGATGCATAATGTTCGGTAAAGAATACTTCTGGCCTATATGTCCTGTCAATAAGTAGGCTCCCGATGATGCAAGGAAAGGGCTTTATTACCTTGATATCGAACTTATAGGCCATAGAAAGAATCAAGTCGCCCTGACCTTCTAGGCTTGCTGTAGGATCAGCACCAGCACATAAGAGAAGTTCTGAAAACACAGC
This sequence comes from Fusarium sp. MBC 364, assembly GCA_030777805.1. Taxonomy (NCBI): domain Eukaryota; kingdom Fungi; phylum Ascomycota; class Sordariomycetes; order Hypocreales; family Nectriaceae; genus Fusarium; species Fusarium sp. MBC 364. The sequence goes on along the minus strand of JAPFSC010000318.1, from coordinate 2,247 downwards.
ATCATGCCCATATTCGTACGCTATACTTAACGGGTTTCTATATGCAATACATATTATTTCAAATGCCGCTCTGACTATCCGAAAGGATCTTACGTTTGTCCCCTACGTGGATCCGCTGGATTGAATTTCTCGGTTGCAACCTCGGTGACGTCAAGGCCTTGCTGGATGAGAAATTTAGTAGTTGCAAGATTCCCGACTGCGTACTAGATTACAACGTGTAGTGTCAGTTGCATACATATTAAACATTACATAATAAAACATAGTAAGTGCTTACATGCAATAAGGACCAGCCGTCCTCATCCCGGTCATCAAGACTAGCCTTGTTCTCAACTATCAATCTCATAAGATCTTCAACAGATCCATTTGATGCCACTTTGAAAACTGTCGAGCTCGCAGGTAAGATGTTACAAACTATTACTCGCGGTAATAGGCTTGTGAATCGATCGAACAGGAGCTGGCCCTGTTGTACGTATAAGGTGAGCATTTTCTTCTTGGTCCTAGACTTCAAGGTTAGACTTCCACAGAACCCCCTGCCACATAGCTCGTTGGTAGAAGTATCTTCCGAAACGAAAAGAAGTTTCTCTCTTCGTTTTGTTGTCGCAACCGTAATAACAGCGTCATTGATATGGAGCTCTTTCCGCTTCCTCTCCTGAGAGATTGCAAGTTGCGATGTTGTAGCCTTGAAGGAACTTGTGGGCACTGCTTAAGTTAGCCATGGGAGTAGCGCACGATAGATAGACTTACCATTTTGGTTGATTCTTAAAGAGGGAGCTGAAACGATGAGGCTTGTCAGAAGCTTCACCTCACTTGAGACATCTTCGTCTTTGCCTTGATCGAGTCTTCCTGACTTTTCAGATGGTGCTTCATTTTGAACAAACTGTAGTAGCCTTTCTAAGTCTTCCACTATTTCCGTTGAGTCCTCAGACTCCACGACACAAGGCTTCCTTTCAAGTAAGTTCATTAGTCGAGCGATAGTATCATCCAAAGCAGCCTGTTGCGAGATATGTGACTGGACATCGTCGAGTTCCGTGACCCGTGATGATAGGCCGGATGAGTCAACTTGAGTAGTTGCAGCAGTCGTGTTAGATAACTGCAGTGCTGCAACGCCTTGACGAATCTGTTGAAGAGCAGGAAGTATATCTGTCAATACTGGTAACTGTCGAGTCTGGACGATGACTAGGTGGAGCGTAAGAAGGTGGACATGCCACCTAACTACATGGCGAATCTGGTCAAGGTCTTTCTCTTCAAGGCAGATCTTGAGCTTCCGCCACAGCCGACCTTTGCGCCCGCAAGCACCAGAGACATCGAGCTGACGAAGCTTTGCCTCAAAGCCGACCAGGTCGTCTTTGCATCTTTTGACCAGCTGCTCTAGTTCTGGCCGGTCACTAAGTCCAGCTATCGATGGAGACACTTGCAGTAGTCTCTGCAGAATAGCCTGAAGCTGGGAAATTTCGTTGTTGAGGAATCCGATAGTCTCTGGGCCGTCTTTGATTGCTGATAAGATATCATGAATTGACTTTGAAACCGAAACCGCCGCCGCCACAAACGTAAGTATGCTGGCGCCAAAACCGACGGCCTCCATTGTTGTGGATGTTGATTGTCGGCGATTCAAAATTTGAGGTGGGGAATAGAATGTTAAAAAAGAATCAATAGGCAAGGAATGATTGAAGAAGGGGGGGCTGACCAGAAGTGCCTTGGGGGACGCCTTGGGCGATGCCTTTTGTAGTTGTTGTAATAAGCACAGCCTGATTCGTGACATTGAACATGTATTCCGCGAACTGGCTACAGTGCGAGATACTACAGCTACATTCGTGTACCCTGCTAAGGAAGTAGAGAAACCGATTGATCAGGCTAGAAGCTCGCGGGACTGGCTCGTAATCCCTGCGTTGCAGTGAGAGCTTTGTACACTGTGTGAGAAACACATGCCATCTTTCCATGAAGTATTGGCGAATGCGGTGCGCATGCTGTGCCACATCATGTTTCGGGCCTCAATTTAAATGATCCACTCTTGGAGCAGATCGTATGCCTTACGCGCTAACATTCCTACTTTTTGTCCGATCTATTCTTTCAACTTAACGCGTGGACTTACCAGCGGGTTGTATGAATGAGCTGAAAGCGGAATAGCAAGAGCTGGACTCCATAATAACTTTTTGCGGTACCAGGAGTATCAATAAGCAGTTGGTACTGTGGTCTAGTTGGTCATGACATCTCGTTAACACCGAGAAGGTCCCCGGTTCGAGCCCGGGC